>CABEEJ010002187.1:39911-86198 GCA_901482245.1 Timema douglasi
AAAGGGTCTCCTCGTCCAAAAAAGCACGCATGAGTCGGTCAAAGATTAAGGTGATGTTGGTTGTGTTTTTTGACTTCAAAGGCATTGTCCATCAGGAATTTGTACCACGTAGTCAGATGGTAAACAAGGAAGTCTACCAGGGAATTCTAGCGCGTTTGAGGGATGCTGTGCGCAGGAAGAGGCTTGAGTTGTGGGGAAACCAGACTTGGATGTGTCATCATGACAATGCGCCGGCTCACGCGTCGCTCCTTGTCCACAGCTATCTAGCAAAACATCACACTCCCATAGTGCCCCATCCACCGTATTCTCCGGGCCTAACCCCAGCAGACTTTTTCCTGTTTCCCAAACTTAAAACCACGTTGAAGGGATGTCGTTTCTAAACCATAGAGGAGATTCAGGACAATGCGACAAGAGACCTGCGCACCATCCCACAAAGTGCGTTACAGGAGGCTTTCCGAAAATGGAAGCAACGTTGGGAACTGTGTATTGCCAGTAGAAGGGATTACTTTGAGGGTGGCAGTGCCTAAAATGTTTTACAATGAGCAATAAAGATGTTATAGCAAAAGTTCGGTTTCTTTTTGAACACCCCTCGTACGTCCACAACCACCAATCATCACTTAATTCATGCTTGGACAAATATACGTGTGAAAGAATTGTATTAAACTGTGTGCTATTATATTATACTACTATAAAGCCACATGGCTGACTCACTCACTGACATTAATGTTTACCAAATTCCAAATGAGCTAGAAACTTGAAATTCGACAGACTTATAGCTTCTAGCCTGTAACTGACGGGAAACTTCCAAAAAGTTTAAAAATTTAATTTTTAATTTCAATTTTTAACTCCCGAAAAAAATTCCAAATGGCTGAGCAACTTTAAAGTCGGTGCGGACCTTTCTTTGGAGGTTCCTTGTGGCTAAGTGGTAAGACCAATTAAAAAACGGCTCTGGAATTACATTATTTTATGTCCACTTGCAAAGAAAACCTACCGGAGGTTTGGGGGCGGAGCCCCCAACGAGCAAAGTGAGTCATTATTGCAAACCTCTTTGCCAAATATCTACCATTCCAATACATTTTTTTTATAAGGTGCACCGTACAAACTATATCTTTAATCTTAAAATAGAGACATTTATTAAAAATCCGTAAAATATTTGAAGTGAAATAATATCCATTGTTGGAGAAACACTTCACCAACGAGCACAAATAAAATAATACACAATGTTAAAGAAACGTTTAAAAAAGAGGAATTAATCAGTCTACCAAAGAACACAACAGCCAATTTTAATTTCAAAGTGCTCAATAAAAAATATAAATATTTTATTATAGCTCAGAATCGATTGATTTTATAAAAATATATTTCAAATAAAAGGTATTTTATGCATAGCAGTACTACACCCTTAAAATGATGTTATTTCGTATCTCAAATAATTGTGGAATTATGTCCAAAATTGAAAATTTCTGCTTTTGTAAAGAAACCGCTCAATGTAATTTTGATGTGAAAATTAAAATTGCCATTTTGTTTGTAATGTTAAACAGTGTCTAGATACAAAGTTTGATTAAAACTGTTTGAGAGGATTTTTCAGAAAGTGGATCTTTTCTTCTTTTGCCCCTCAATAAATTGTCCTCAATGTTAGGGCTAGCTATCTAATTCCGAAAACCCCTCGGGGGGGAACTTTATGAAAACTCTAGATACCTAGTTCTACTCCGATCGGTAAACTGGTTTCAGCTCTAATCTGAGGTACAAAGAGACGGCTTCGCGAAAATCACTTTTTCGAATTCAAAGGATCATGAAACGTAGACATTTATAGAAATCTCTAGTTCTGCGTTTTACTACCTGTTTGAGCTATACGCTTAAGTACTAATTACTCTAATGGGTTATGAATTGGTAAGGTTGAATTTATAGGAAGTGAACCCGAATATACGTGGAGTGAGAGGGGAAAACCATTTGGGGAAAACCACCCACAGTTTACCCGAACGAGATTCGAACCTCGATTTCCTCGTCCTCGGCAGTCAAGTTCAACACGAAACTAGCACGTTATATAACTACGCCATCGAGGCGGGTTTATAAAATGTAATCGTAAAAGCTATTATAATATATATATATCTGAATGCTTCTCATTGGTTGTCTGTATAGGGCAAGTTTTCAAATTAGCAACTTTACTTTTAAAAAAAAAATCTGCCTTACCGTGCCAAGTAAAGTTGAAACTCGAATGAATCATAATAGAAGCTGTTTCTACACATAGATACATTCTTTTAAAATGCGTTATCTAAATAATATTCATTTCATCCAAGCTAAATAAAAGAAAAGAAAAAATGGTGCTATCAAAACATAATATATAATTTTAGCAACACATTTAAATATATACATATATTTATTTTATCTAGTGTAAATGACATTTGACTCGACACGAGTCAAAGGTCAATCAATCTACACTAATCTACACTTCTACACTAATATTATGAAGAGGAAAGATTTGATTTTTTTTTGTAATGGATAAACTCAAAAACTACTGGATCGATTTAGAAAATTCTTTCACCAATATAACGTTACATTATCAGCGAGTAACATAGGATATATTTTATTTTGAAAATTTAATTTATTCCTCATAAAAATGTCGATAGTCACTCATATTTTATGGTAGGGTCTATGACGCTTCTTCAATATGTGTGTTGAAAATAATAATGTGTGGGGGGGGGGTTAAGGGTCTAGTATAAAATAAGCTCATTATATATTAGGTTTAACGTGCAATTTNGTGGGAAGAGTCTAGTCACTTCTATAAATTTCTAATATTTATTCTACGCCTCCGTAGTCACTCAGTTTTATTCCACAGCTTTAAATCCGATTGCGTATAACCCGAACGGGTAGTAAGACGCAGTGCTAAATAATAATAATAGTAATAATAATAATAATAAAATGTAAATGCGATTGATTATAATTAGAGGAAAGAAAGGTTGGTGTTGAAATTTAGGGTAGGCCATAAATAACATAGAGCTAATCAATACAATTTAAAATCTTTCCCTTGAGTAGAATAAATAAAATTAATCTGGATCACTCTTTCATTCATAATGGAGTCACCCATGAGCTACTAGTTACACTAGAAATGTAACAGCTGCCATGATTTAAGCTAATGTACACAACACTAATCTAATTAGTAGTCATTAAGTTCGTAGCTCTCCTCTAGTATAATTAGTGAATAGTAAGTTGGTAACCCTTCTCTATATTAATATCTTTTAACGAAGTTGCCTACTTTGAGATTTCGAAGCTATTTTCTGAAGTGGGTTGCATCTTAACTTGAAGTACCTAAGAGCTATAAGCACTATCACACTTAGACACCAATGTATGCAATCGAAAGACAGGGAAGAAAATTAACAGTTCACCTTATGAGGCCTCTAGTTTACTTGGTAATATCACTTCCCCTCTTCCTCTGAGTAGTTTATATGTCACTTTAAAATTTGTCCCTGGAAAACATTGACTTGCTTTTTAAATTCACCTTTTCCCTATTTCCTTTTATAGATAGACGTATACTTCCATGGACTTTAATTTACAACCTGGATCGAAGACTCCTAGAGGCCATTTTAGTGACTAAGCCAAATAGCCTAAGTTTTAGAAAATTTATAAAATATACACCTAAAACGTCCTGGATAAAAATAATAATTTTTTGACACTGCAGGTCAATTTTTAGAATTGTCTATGAATTTAGGGATTTTGTTCCAACATTATATCTTTAAAAGCCGATGAATAAAACTTAAATTATTCACCAACATAGGACATTAATTGACGTGACGTCAAAGGTAGACCCTTAAGGCCCTTGACCATGTCGAGTGCAGTCAAAAACCTGTTTGGTGGGATGGTCGGGCGGAAGGGTGAAAGGCGTGTAGTGGCTTCTCAACCAATCAACCAACCAAATTATCCTTCAACGCCAACAAGAACAGATGGGTCACGGAAACCGTAGATAGCGCTAGCTAACAGATTGGTCTTGAGGAAAACCCATACGTTTGGAAATATCAGTTTTCTTGAGAACTAGTGAAATTTTCATGTTAATATTTTCCACACCTCTTTTGAGATAATATATCGATGTTTATTGATTGCTATATGTTCTTATTTTTTGTTATGAAGCCGGCAGTTTTCTATTTAAAAAATGTCAATTTTATCAATATTTGATCACTGTTAAAATTCTAGTGTAGGTGTGTATATAAAAGTATAACTTAATCAACATGCTTCTATTCTCGAACAAACAGTTTCCGAAAAGAAAATTGCAAACCAATAAAAATTCTTGAAGATAGCTGTTTGGCTCTGCATTTGAGCACCAAATGAAAAGGGCCAATCACCTTAAGTTAGTATCCTGGCTCTATATTAATAATATCAATTTTTAGGTTCATAGCTATGCTTATGTTTAGTGAATAGTAAGGTAGCCAGTATGTTAGTTTGACATGGTAAAAAATTGATCCGGAGGAAATTTATTTACAAAAATCCTTTGGCAAATATTATTTGTTATAGATCAATACAAATATGGGGGAGTGCGAGAATTTATCAAATGGCATGAAAAACTTCGAAATAAGGCGATGAGAAATATTTAAAAAAAAATACTGATAATCTATATAATTTGTCATATTAACTCTACAACGAACACGTCTTGTATTAAGGCCTCGAACCATTTAGTAAAAATGAAACTCAACATAACACTATGTATTTTTAAAACAATTTTATATTAAATTATATATAATTTATTTTTCTTGGGTGGAGGTAGTGTGTATGGGTTGTTTGAGGATTTAAATGTCAAAACATTATGGTAGTTAGACTCAAATTTATTTTTACCTTGACAGACATAAAATAACTAACATAAACATTTTCTTACGTAATTTTATTTTCAGAGAATAAAAGCCACATAATTATGATTAGCTCTAATTGTTGGTTTTACAAGCCTTTAATACGTGTTTGTCTAGGACGAAATTTATAGTGAGCTCCGAAAAAATCTCACTCAACCTAATTTCCTAACACATTATTAAAAGCTCACATGATCTTTCTATCTAACATACAGGGATTTGAATCAAATTTCCTCAGAAGTGATTGATCACCGTCTGTAACGGAACTTTCATGACAAATATCTAGACAACGCGCGAAAAGCAGACAAGGCCAATTATTCATGCGCACCACACGGTTTAAAATGTCCCATACTAAACATACTCATGTTAATCAAAGTGTGGTACTCGAGCCACTGGTGGTGCACGGTGTCTGATCAAGGATCCATAGGATCCCAGGAAGTTTAATAATAATAAATAATAATAATAATTTCAATTAATTTAATTTAGTGCTGGCCAACAGTCGTAAGACCTATAACAGGCCAGCACTGAAAAGTACACAAGTACCTTACAAATACATATATTTACACGAAAAAATAAGATAATCAAAAATGGCTAAATAATGTTATATAATAATGAATAGTTACAAAAAAAAGTAATTAATACTGATAAGAATAAAAAATAGCAATAATAACAAATAACTAGTGAGTGGTTAAAAGCAGTAACAAGATGCAAAAGATAAATCAGAATACTCTAAATTTAAATATTACAGGCAGAACCTCTACATGATAAATTATTGATTTAGGATTTCCTTAAATTACTCTCCGAGCTTAGCTTTTCTTTTACGATTGAAGTCGAATTTGACAAATCTTGAATTGGCGCTATGAACACAAAGACCTATAGGGCTTCCCTTATAGGAGCAATTTAGAAAAAATAATTTTATAAAACTAATAATAGTAATAAATTAAATAATGTTGATAATATATTTTATAATACAACATTTAGAAATAAAAAATATTAAATATCCATATAATGCTGTATTTATTTTCCCGATAGACACATATCAAATAAAAAAGAAAATCTGTACCAAACTTAAGTCAACAAATATGATTTTTTTAAATCACCACGTCTTACTGTGTCTTAATGAGGAAGGTATGTGGAAGGAAGCATTTTAGAGGTAATTTAACCGCATTTGCGTAGAAAGTGAGATGCTAAACATTTAGGTAAAAACATCCTCCGTAGACCTGACCTGGATTCGAACCTATATCGCCTCTTGATCAACCAACCAGTCCAACACGAGAGTGACGTTTTATACCACACGGCCACAGAAGCGGGTAGACGATAACAATTATGTTTAATATTTTTCAAACATTTCATTTAGTAAATTAATTTTTGTTTTCAATTTATAGTCGTAAAATGGAATTGTCTGAAAATAATGTTTTTCTTGAATAACTTCCAAAGCCCCCCAACCTCCTTTTCACAAAGGGTTCCGGTGATACCCCAGTGCGTATATCTTCCATTTGATGGTCCTCCATTTCACCAACACTTTGAGACACTTTGCCCTAAATGAACTATAGCTCGGGATATCGGGTTACTTTGGTAGTTAATACAGCTAGAGCCAGGTGTCATATACAAGAGTAGCAACCTGGATTATTCATTCAAAAACAATGAACTTGAGACCAGTGGAACCGTTTTACTACGTTTACTCAAATACGGGGTGGGTTGGAAACCATTAGATGATATATTGTGAGGAAAGTGATAAAAAAACATGATGAGGCTTCCTAGCATCCGGTGGAGCTCATCTGAGTGACATTATCTTCAAAAAAAGCGAAAAGTCTGGTATTTAGTTTGCTTTTATTTAGATAATGAATATTTACTTTCCAATTAAAAGGTTAATTTAAAAGCTAATGATCATCCAATTATTTAGGCTTTCTACCCCTTGTATAATAAATTTGAAACATTTAAATGATTTTTTTTTCACTTGTGGAGGAGTGGTCTAAGGCGTTAGACAATCATTTGGTCACCGTTGAAGGATGAGTATATTTGGACATCCGTCGTAAGATAGTTTCCTTTATTTGAGCTTAAATCATATTTTCCTCATCTTATATCTACGCCAGTCGTTTGTATTATTATGTGTTCTGTCTTTCGACAGGTCCGTCTTCTGTTTCCAAATTGAGTTCTCCAAAATATTATATAATCAGCTTCCTTTTTTTCTATAGATCTTTAAATTTCATCTCCTTTATTTTTTCAAGGTCATGATCCACCAGTTGCATTCGTCGTCTTCTTGGCCCTCTTCTTCCTTATACTTCGACATATATGATATCAACATTAAACCATATCTTATAATAGTGTGACCATTCCAGTGTGTCTTTATTCGTAGAATAAACTGCTGAATACTTATATTTATAATTACTACGTTAATATGAATATGAATTAATTTACACCCAGCTATCCCTATTGTTTCTGCTATTTGGATTTAGCTATTATATAACCTTGTGTTTAACATACGAATACACACAAATTTACCTGAAATATAGGTTAATTTCCCTATCGATCACTTCAAATAAATCACCGAGTTTGCGAGTACCCCCTTTGATTTTAATTTTGACGTTAACATGTTTTTTTTATTTTGTTGGAAACTTGCTCTGCTTTCTGATATTTACAATTTATAATCCTTAAACAAATATTTTTGGAAATACGCCACGATATTTTAATTGTTATGCACTACAATTTAACTTTTTTTTTTACTGAAGATTTACCACAACATTTTAAAACTTTGATAAATTTGTTAAATATGACAATGCAAATACTGTGGAATGATCCCTTACAATATTTTTTTTTCAAACCTAACTATTTTTAATTTCAGAAAATACACACGTTTTCATATAAAAAAACAACAACGGAACGTTCAAAATGATTAAACAATGGTAGGTGCAGTTCTAAACCAACTCTCAAAGTAACATAGAGTTACGATGTAATCGGAAATGACGCGTGTAACCTGCTAACTGAGAAAGTGAAGCAACCACAAGTCGTTTAGTAGGCTGTGGGAAGGGACCAATAAACGAAGGGGGCAGGGGACCTTAGTTAAGTCATGCACTTAATATTGATTTGGCTAGCAACCAGAAGGTAGAGAGAATGGGGGTGGTTCTAAGGGATGGGTGAGTGTGTGTGTGTGTTAGCTAAGGGGATGAGGGTAGATAACTACTTCACAACAACAAAGTGCTTACTTTAACAAACAAGCAACCACATCGACGTGTCGGTAAATAGGTGAAGGGACTGGTTAAAACCTCTCGGCTAGAAAACCGACTATGTGGAGATTATCATAAAATTACTATTTACCATTTGAGGACGTCTGAGTAGAAAAACTAGTTATATTAATGGAAACGTCAATATACACTTTAGATTTAAGTAGGTCTGTATTGTTTGTTTAGTATTTTATTTAAAGCCAAGAATCAGACTTTTTTAATAAGAGAATACTGATACCCACGATATGTACAATATTTATTTTAGTGTATTCTTGGACAATAATGTAAGTTTATAACAAAGAATGCTTTGGAAAAATGTATCTATTTAAGATATGCATTTTGTGGGGTACTTTTTTTTTTGTCTTTACGAAGCTATCCATTAATATATTTCTATACCTAACTATACAGTGGCTGAATTGTCTAAGGTGTCCCTCTTGTGTTACTCTAGCCTGGCAATGACGGGGAGATAGGAGCTCGAATCCCCGTCGGATCTAGTGAGGAAGTGGTTTTTCTCAAATGTTTTCCTACTATACTTCCACGCAAATGCTGGTAGATTACCTTAAAAGATTTCCCCCTTATAACTACCCCTCTAGAGTAATTATTATATTTGCGTATAGCCTTAACAGGTAGAAAAATGCAGTGATATAAACAAAAGTAAAACATTTTTTTATTGAATATTTAATGTTATCCTATTATATAGTAATTATAGTGAAATTGAATAATTTGATCAAATATGTACTTATTTTAAAATTTATACATTATTTTTATCCCATCTTTATTGATTCAAAAAGCTCCCCCTCCCTTCCCCTAAGAGATTTTGCCAAACAAACACTAACGACGTGAGATTAAATTGTATGCAACCAGCTAGACAGGACTGTTTTCAGTTTGCCTACTTGCTTCTTAATATTTTCTCTCTCTTCTAATTGAGTTTTAATAGCCGTTCGGGCTTGCCGCATGTATTTATTAATAACACTGGTAAGTTAGGGATGAAGTCATATCTTGATTCTATTATGAATGGACAGCTATGGCACCTTTTAGAAAATACAAACATATTTTTTGTGGTTGACGGAATTGATTAAACTGTATTATGTTATTATTTATTAGTGTTATTTTGTAGGTATACGTATTATTTTGTAGGTATCTACAAAGAGTGATCGCTGCCGATCACATGACTTTAAATATGAGTATGTGAAAATAAGTTTAGTATCTTTTCGTAGTTGTCAAAGATGTATATTTGTATGAAAATTGGAGTATAGCAGGTATTCTTTAACGGAAAGGTTCTCATATTTGAGTTGATGAAGGATAGGAGAATATTTTAGAAAACAAAAACCCTCAGTATACCCAGCTAGAATTAAAATAACGATCTCACCATATCCGTAAAACAAGACTAAGTGAGTGTGATATGGCTTCATTTGATTTAATCCCAGCTAAGAGTTGTTGGGAATGCCGGTTTTCATATTTCGGGCCATTTTGATGTACTAACACGACCCCTTGCTTTTGAGGCCATGCATTAAGCATGGATTTAAATGATTTATCGGGGTGAACGAAAAACAGCAAGTAATGAACAGTAAGACACAACAAAATCCTAATGATATAGAAAGTTTTTGGTTGGTTCATAAAGTCAAGTTCGTAACGTCTATGCGGCCGATTTAACACTATAGCTAGGGCTGGAATAGTACTTCTTAGTGATTGGTGGTGCCAAACTCGTATTTCCCTCTTAGACCGCGTGCCCACTGATGCGAGATACTATTCAATTAGGAGGCAATGACTTATTTTTAACAAGTTTTGTAAGTTTTATGAGCTTTTTTTTTTAATATCACGTTTAACACTATAGTGTTGAACAATGTAAGCTAAGAGGGTGAGTAATGCCATTTAGTAGAAGTGCACCCGTATTAATACGAAGAAGAAATAAGTAAATTAAATAAATTATATGCGTAAAATCCTTCTCGATGCACTCATACAAGATTCAAACTTCAAACTATTCATCACCGGCAATTATGCTTGTTTAGCTGTTCTTGAACCAAGGTACAAGTTTTTGTTAAGTGAAACCACATCTTACTACCCGTTGGGGCTACATGCCAATAAACTAATTACGATAATGGGTTAGGGCTGAGGAAGGTTGAGTTAATATGAAGTGTACCTACATTTGCGTGGAAAAGGTGTGAAACCCTTGAGGAAAGAGCACCCTCAGAACAACCGACCAGGATTGAGCCCTGTCATCGGCAGTCTTAGTATATTGCGCCTTAAGCCATACAGCCAATTTAGTAGGAAAGGTACCTGTTGTCAACTTATTTAACATTTTGCCACTGTTAATGTTCTTTTTTAACAAATCATTTCTATTACTATTATTTTTATGGGTGGCGGACTAAATGTCAAGCTCATTACCTTATTATAGTTGACTGATTATGAGGAGCTTGAAGTTCAAATCCATTCTGGGTGTACTGCGGATGTATTTTCCTTAATAGCTTTCCGTTATCCTTTCACACAAATGCAAGTACATTTTCTATCAAACTCCATCTTCCTCATCCCTACCTTATTAAAGTAAATAATTAACATGCGTACGATCCAAACGGGTTGGGATTATGGTGGAAAATATATATATAATGGACAAATGGTTTCGAAAATAAAAATATACATAATAGAGATGGGACGCTCGAATCTCTTACATCCTATAGAATTCGAGAAATTTAAAATTGGTAAAAACCTCAAAAAAAGGTTATCTCGAATACAACTATGAATTAAAAAACTTCAAATAACAGCTTTAATTAATTGGTAAAAGGGATTATACATTCTTTTGTAGACGGGAGATTATCAAAACAACAACAATTGACAATACTATCATTAATTTACATAAAAAAAGGCTTTCTCCTTGTTTTTTATGTACGTAATAGACATGATAAACATACTTTCATTTGTCAGTAGCCACAAGCTTCAAACAATTAAAAAAAATTAAATTATTTACATTTACTTCAACCAAAATAATTTTACATGGAAAAATACAACGCTATTGAATTAAATACGCTATATTTTATGAAAGATGAAGTTTAAAGGATGAAAGATTGAAATTACGGACACTAGCCGTATCTCAATTTATTATTATTATTATTATTATTATTATTATTAACACCACGTATATTACCCGTTCGGGTTATACGCACTTACGCTAATGTGTAATGGTAGGATATATGAAATGGAGTACCTACAGTTTAACGTGGGATCCGAACCAAGGTGGAGGCCTGGCATTCCACACATTCACAAGCTGTGATTAATACACTTCTTGTCAGAGGTGAAGGAAGGGTTTGGTAATCAGATAAATCTGTGCCTGGACCGAGGATTGAACCCCGGATTCTCAGCACAATAGTCTGACACCTTACACCTAGGCCGCCAGGTCACCTATCTCAATCATAAATGAATAAGTTGAAATATGAATCTCTGACACGGGAATCGAACCTGGAACCTTTGACTTTGCAGAACAATGCCTTACCACTAAAGCTATCCAGTGATCATCCCGTACTCAGGTCCATTCTTAACTCATATTTTGAGACAGAGTCTGTGATGGACGTTTGAATATAATCGGATACTAACTGCTATCACAAGATTCGGTGGCCGCGTGGTATAACGCACTACTCTCGCAGTAGACTAAATCTGCTGGTGACGGGGATATTGAGGTTCAAATCTCTTTCGGGGTGGATTGAGGGAGGTTTTTACAAACTGATTTTCCACTCTTTCTTCACGCAAATGCTGGTACTCTTCCTGTAAATATAGCCTCCCTAGTCCCTAAAAACATTAGAGTAATTAATATATAAGCGTACAACCAGAACGGGTAGTAAGACGTGGTGCTAAAAAAAACTAGAGCTATAATTGATATAACAGCTACCGGTGACTAAGTAGTGGCTTGATGCTGGTAATACAGTAGAACTTGGATAATTCAAACATATATAATTTGAATTCCTGTTTAATTCGAACTATTCCCTTGGTCCATTGAAACTTCTACTAAAACAATGTTAAAACATAATATTTAATTCGAACTTATTTTGTTTAATTCGAAGTAAAATTGCCTCTACACAGGCCATGGACCACATCGAATAGTTGAGACAGTTTGTTGAGGAACAGCATAACTTAAGCTTCTCTCTTATTCAGCCGCTGAATAAACTAGAAGAGTTTACTACAACTCAGAGTATTACCTCCAAAAAGCAATCCAAATTTTCTAGTTTTTAATAACTGTAAATACTTATTGCTACGGAAAATCTAAAAATAAAATCATACGTATACACTACTGTATTTTACTTCACCGAATTTTTGATGTATGAAGTTATAATCCTAGCCAAAATAAAAACTTAACTAATTCGAATTCTTTTTATAGTCCCTTCAGATTCGAATTAGCCAGGTTCAACTGTAGTACAAATATAATGTAAGCCCCAAATTAATCTATATTTTTCAAACCATTTGAATACTGTACCTGTTTAAAATATTCGAGAATTCAAGTTTGGATTCGAGTCTCGAAATAAATTTTAAAATTCGGATTATAGAAATTTAGTATTAGATCCATCTATAGTAAATATAGAATTATATGATCGTTGTTCGCTTTTATCCTGAGAATACTTGAGAAACATTGGCACAGCTAAGTTTACTCAGGTTCCCTACCAAAGTAAGTTATGCCCTTTCCATTCCCCTCGCCCCACCCGCCATCATCAGTGTAATGTAAAAGTTTCTGAGCACACCCTGGTTTCTAGCTAACGCGAACGCGCGTACTTGTTTCAATGGGGTTTACAAACAATGGAGTCAACTTAACCTGTTTTAGTGTGTAGTAAATAACCCCCTCACAGCCACAAACAAGGTACAATCTGGTTGAAAAATATAGAATTGTATAAAAATGGACGTGATTCGAATAGAGAGATCTATTTTATTCTGTTTAGCAAGTTGGAAGTGTAGGGAACAAGATATAAGGGCAGTATGTTTGCAGTTTTTTTTATATCAAACATTATTTTTTGGTCAAATTAAATAAAATGTTTTTCCAGTAGAAACATAATTTAATTCTCTTCACATGGTTATATCAACGGTTTTTGAATATGTATAAAATCTGTCCTGGAATATAATTACAAATTTTCTCTTAATTTAAATATTTTATCATCTAATGCCGTTATGCTCGTGACAGATATTAAATCAGTGTTGATATTACAGTGTGAATAAAATTAAAAATAAGCCTATATTTTATACTGGAGTTATTTTATTTATTTTGGCCAAATATCTGTTATTATATTTAAAAAAACTGGGAAAGACTCACCTTAATTTGCGTTATTTACACTCCTATTTTAACACTAGTCAAGAGTTTAATTCAATAATTTAAACAGTGGTAATAACATTTTCAAAACATTTCTTTGGTGCGCCACGTATTACTACTCGTTCAGGTTATCCGCATTTTAACACTTTTGGGCTAGTTATTAGAATGATTATTTCGAGATAAAATGTACCCACATTTGCGTGGAGAGATAGTGGAAATCCATTTAGGAAAAGAATCCTCATCACACAAGACTGGGAATATAGTCATAGTATACACGTTATCAGACGTCCACTCTATTGTAAAAGTAACCTCTAAATTTAAAAAAAGTGAATTATTACACATTAATTTGCAGTCTCAGAAAATATTTACTCATCAATTTAATTATGATCGGATGCACGAAGGTTTATTATGTTTTTAAAAAAATGAGTTAGAAAATAATTGTTTTAATACTACCCGACAATTTTTGAAAAAATCTAATAAATTCATTTAATTTTTGACAATTTAACAGTATTTCAAATACAAATTTTGAATAAAGTAACATTTTAATAAGTGCAAAGTAAGCCTCATGATTATTTTACTAAATAAAGTAAAGAGAAAAAAAGAGAAGAGGTTAAGCTATATCCATCAAAGAACAAAGTTATTATGTTCAGTAGGAACAAACTTGTTAACCGTTTGCCCGCAATATCTGGCAAGGGTAGATATTACTTTATCGCTAGAAGCTGAAAGTGCGTTGCAAGACGTCTTTTAAATGGAGTAAATGAGGTGGAAAATATGAGCGAGAGATATGAAGAAAGTGCGTGGCTAAAAGAGAGATAAGACAGGAGGGAAAGCGAGAGAGAAAAGGAGTTCTTGAATACAATTTTTAAAGATTTCCTTCTTGCACTTAATGAAAGGAATAAAAAGACAAAGAAAATGGGGTAGAATCACAGCTTGATTTTGTAGATGAGAAGCCATGCCGTTCAAAAATACAAACTAAATAAATGTTGTAGACGCCATTGTAATAAAATATGGTATGCATTATAAAATTATTTATATTGGAAAGTCAAAATATTTTCCTAAATAGGGAATTTATGTTAATATATAAACAAAGATCATATATAAATATACTTATTTTAAAAGGCGAAAACAATAAACAAATATTGTTCCTTATATTTTTATTACTACAATTATTTTTTATGTAATTATATATAAGATATTTGAAAAATATTACCAATTTAAAAGAAAAAAAATTACTGACTTTTTTTTTTTTCAAAATTAATGTACTATAAATTATATTCCACTGCAGACAAAAGAAAGGTAATACTGTCTATAAAAAGGAATGAAGAAGCACAAGAAAATAAATTGATAAAAAAAAGGAACCAGATGAAAAACACAAAATAAAATTGCATCGTAAAATAAACTAGGGTGACATAAATACGTGTCGTATTTTTCTCATGAATTGCAAGAACGGGTGGTTGGGAGCAAAGGAATGGTATATTATTACACTACGACATAAACCGTGATTAAACCTTGTTGGCACGGTTGGCATCACTGGCCCTACGTGTCGAGTAGTATAGTCGGGTGAAAATAAAAGGGTTGCATTATCATCATCAACTATTCCTTCCTAAACAAGAATAATCTTTCATTTTTACAATGTATAGTCACCCGTTTGAGCCATACGTATTCCTTTTTACTACGGTAGTGAAATAGGGATTAAGAAGATAAGAGATTTAGAGGAAATGCAACCTCACTGACGTACAAGGAGATTCGAAAACCACCCTCAGTACATTCAGCTGGGTTTCTAATCTCGATATCTCCATTAACGGCATTACAAGTTCATCAAATGATGTTAGAATATATGGCCACCAATGAAGCCGAGGACCTTTTTCTATTCCAAAAATAAGTCTCTTTAGGTTGAACAAAATATTGCGGCTCACCCCTGTTTAATTTTGTTCATGCATTTTTTTCTAAGAACCTTTTGCTACTACCCTTTCTGGTTTCACGCATATACTGGTCACACTTGTGTGTTAGATATGAGTAAGGTCACATTTAGAAGAAGTGTACCTACATTTGCATGGAAGGAGAGTAAGCCATTTTAGGAACAACCACTCTCATTATAATCCGAGCGATATTCGATCCCCAATCACCCCGTCATTAGCAATATAGTTTATTGCAAGAGTGACACCTTAGGGCTTAGACCATTTGGCTACTGAAGAGAGTTTTCTGGTGATGAGGTCAGGTTTCAAATTTCGACAGGTGATAATGGGGTGGTTTTTCCTAGATGTTTTACCCATTCGATATTCACGCAAGTAAAGGTACATTGCCACTAAACTATACATAACTGATTAGTGTAATTAGTTGCGAATAGTCCGGATGGGTAATAAGATTCAATGAAAATAATTTTAAAACTAGGATATGAACGCTTGTAGGATATCAAGGGGCCACGGTGGTCTCAAAGACGAAAAATTGGGGTCGACCCCTGCAAAAGATTCGTAACCACTGTTGTGGACAAATTAAGATATCTCAAAAGGTTAGTAAGAAGCAACACTCGGTGTACAAAATAAGCTTTTTATCAATGTAACATTTTAAAAACAAAGTTAAAGCTATAAACAAAATATTTTCCAATTACTTAAATAATATTCATAATTTCCAATTAAATCAAGTTAAGTTTAAAACTGGCACACGTACGCACATCAAAATTAATCTTGACATATTAAATAAGTATCAAATGGAGGGACTGAAGGCTGAATGCAGACCAGTACCTGAGACAGGGGGTGAAGTTGAGGCTGAATGATGAAAAGACCAACAGTGTAGAGATAGGAAGAGGAGTGAGGCATGGATGCCGTTTGTCACCCACTTTGGTCTGAGAAGCCCTGGACGGGCGTGGCAATTTCTGGATAGGAGGACGCGTCATCAACATAATAAAATAAGCATATGATTAGAATTGAATGCCAAAAATAAAGAAGAGTTGTAGGAAGTGATGGACTGGCCGGTGGATATAGGAAGAAGATATGGAATGGAGATCAAAAGTGTGAAGTCAAATGTTATGGTGATTTTTAAATATGAAGAGCTGCTGAAAATCAAAATTGGAAACCAAGAGTTGGTAAACACAGATAAGTTAAAGTAAAATTCATAACTGTGGATTTATGACATCTTTAAAATTGCTTCAAGATGATGAATATAGACCAAAATTTGGCCAACTTACTCTAGCAGGGGACAATTCAAATCGTTCCATATTGGAGATGAAGAGGTGAGCTCTGATCAATAAATATAACTCCTGAAAATGTTGATTTAAATTGATAGTACTAAGATGGAGATGGAAGAAATATTAATAAAAAAGCAAAACTACTCTGAAAATATAATATAAGATTGTAGCCTCGTTACAACGACCTGAACAAATTGAGGTTACATTACTCACACCCTGGCCCCAGTTTACTCGTCTCAGCTAAACCACTGCTCTGCGAGAACTCCCGGCACTGTTTAATACCCGACTGAACCGGTGACCCGTAGCTCATTCCTCGTCACTGTTAACAAGCCGTGCCCCCCCAAAAAAGAGCGAAATGCATAAGTGTTCACTGCGCTCTGCCGGCCATGTTTGGCAAGCTCGTAGTCTGGTCCTTTCCAATGACATCTAGGTGGACGTCGTTCCTTCCAGCTTATTCTCGAAGGAAGCTACCCATTACCCCTCTCCCGCTCCTTGAGAACACGTGATAGATTCAAGGATTATATGGAGATAGGATTCTGTAATGTTGTCACTTATTGTAATACTGGCTTCATCAAGGTGAGCGACGCTGTTATAATTTGATAAATATCATCGTAATCTAAATTCCCTTTCGGATTAGTTAATTAAACTTTTTCAAAGTTATCATTTCAGAATCTATAATTATTAAATTTATTATTTTCTGTCATAGACTTAAGGCTATATGGACTAAGTTATTTTGGACTCTTATGGTCGTGGTCAACTCTGAAACCATGCAGCCTATTGGGGATATTTAGTCCCTAAGTTTTCTCGTACCTTTAGCATATCCACATCACGGATCTATTTTAAAACCTTAATAAATTGACAGTTTGGTCGTTTGTTAACAGATAGCGTAATTAGCGGGCTCCATATATTTTAGTATCATGTCGAGTTTAATTATCTTGTTATTTTTTTAATATATTGTTTAATAATGTTGCTACAATTTAGAGTTCATTGAATGTTAATTTAAGAGAGGGCCGCGAGACGGCGAGCTACCTTTATATCCATTGCTTTGGTAAATGTTGCACCTGATTTACGTTGCACGAAGTTAGGCTTGGGACCACCTAAAGGTGCTAAATACTGTTTAACTGTTCGTTTATCCTTTGATTTTGTCAGTCGCCTCCGGATGAAAAGAAGGGCCAGTAACAAGTTAATATTCTATCATTGAACTTTGAGCTTTGGATAGTTAAACTTACAGCCACTTGGCGTTGTGTTTCCTTAGCATCTTTGGGTCCCAAGTTAAATTTGTGTGCCAGTCACTTGAAAGCGTCATTATTAAATTAAATTTCCACATTTTTGCGATTGATTACAAATTATGTCCTTTTCAGATTTAGGAGCCCGAAAATATGATGAAAGCGTATATCTTATTTGAGGCAAATAGGAGTCTCTAAAAAGGGCACTTAGATTGATGTTATATACATTTTAGGGGCGTAAACCTTATTAATTATTGATATCAAAATAGAGCTTGTGCGATATAGTTTTATTTTTCCAGTATATCGAATCATGACTAGTTTAATATAAATATATATAGTTTGTATGGTCAATTTTGAGTTTGTTGTGTCATGCGTTTTGAGTTGCCATTTATGGGCGAGAGTAGACATTTTTGTGAATTTTATATAATAGTTGTTTAATGTTGTGACTAATGCGAAGCAGTCCAGGGAAATAGCAGCACGCAAGGTTACTCGAACACAACGTCTGTCGTGTAATAAAAGCTTGCTTTAACTATAACTTTTTCTAAAGTTCTTTTGTATACTTATTAAATCAGGTACTTTCTTTCGACTGTTCATTTTAAATAACTATCGTGCTTCGTACGAACACACTCACCTTACACATTTAAGTTGTCTCACTCGTCCCAACGAATTTTATACGTTTTGTTATTTAAAATAAAAAAAACCTCTTGTTACCTCCCTAACTATTATTTATGAGTGGGGATAGGGGTTACAAGATATTAACTTTTATTTTTAAATTGACAACTCACGAAATTCGAAGCTCGTGACGTTTAAATGTCAACAATAATCCCTTTCGCTTGCTCGGCTTATACCTTCCCTCTCACACTATAGTTCTCCTGATTGCTATTAGGGGTTGCCAACTTAAACACAATAAAGACAATGGCCTCCTTACTTGAAACACCGTTTGTAAATATTGTCCATCACAACGAGAATTGAAAGGATTAATTACTAGCCTACACTGGTAAGTGTCCAATATACTCTTATTAACCCCCCCACCCCGCAGTGTTGATTTTGTATATTTCCATGTCCTCTTAGATTTGTAGTGTTCAGATGCCATGTTTGTTTCTATAAAATAAATGTTATGGAAATACGGCATGCTTGGCTAACTTTCCAAGCTCCATGTTCTTGTATATGAACATTTTTTCCATTTAGAAATACTAGAAAGCTATTAATTAACAGAGGTAAGGTCGGTTATATCAGACAAGCTACGTAGTTTTTATAGGAAGGACCTTAAGCTGTCCCTTCTGGTAGATATTACAAATCAGTTTTAGCCACCAGAATATATATTTATTTGTTTTAATACGATATTCTTATGGCAATTAGACTGTAACCGCCAACTATAAACACGTTTAATAATTTACACTAATGGGGTATGGATGATAAAGTGATAAATATAGGAAGTGTACTCAAAATATCCTGAAAGTGGAGTAGAAAACTTGAAATAAAAATCTCAGTATACCCGGCTAGGATTTGATCCCCAATTTTTTTGTTACTGACAAATCAGATTGGATAGGCTTTAAATTTAGTCCACATGCTCACCAGTGAAGGTGTATTATAATTATTATTATTTTTTACCTCCTCTGTGGTCTAGTGGTTAGAACTCCTGGTTACAGATCCATATGTTCCAGTTTTTATCCCCGGTGCTTCAAGGGTTTCCTGTGAAGCATTGGGTCTGGAACAAGGTCAACTCAGCCTCGTGAGGACCAATTAGGAGATTTTTGGATACAGAAATAGTGGATTTGGTCTAGAAAACTGGAGTTAATGGCTGGGGGATTTGTTGTGCTAATTATATAGTAATCTCTATCCGCAAATGTTGGCTCTATCTTTGCCAATATGAGGCGGTCTCTCGGTCAGTATAGCTCGCTTGCAGGCTAATACCATGGCATTTTATTATTATTATTATTATTATTAGTTACAAAATTACATGCTATTTTACAGTTGTGTCTTGAAAATGGACCGTCTATTGATAAATAAAAGACCAAATCCATATATTTTAATAGAAAAACTAATCCTATAGTTTCTAGCTTATAAACTGGTAGATTATATCCTGTTCTACTGGTCGACAATAAGTACTTTTCAGCATCACGTTGACCATATATTTCATTAATTAAAATTACTTGCACTTATTAAATTGATTAGTTCTTCTTATAAAAAAGTTGGTTGTATTTTATGTCTGTACTACGCCTTGGTTAGATCTAGGCTTGAATATAATAGTGTTGCTTGGAATTTCATTAACTTAACTGATTCTCTCATAATGAAAATATAATAAAAATAAATATAATAGATTTTTTGCTGCTTGCTATGATAAATTTTTTCCTTAATCGGATTTATTATGTTTATGACAGAATTTGAAACATTTTAGAGTTCCGAAACCTCTTCTCGCATGGATTTTATTATGATACTCCTTTTGTTTTTAATATTTTAAATAGTAACAGTTATTCGAATTAATACTTTTACTAACACTCTTTAACCATGTAATTCATTATTTTAATTTTTTCGCTTGTTTACTAACTTTTTATCTGTATGTATTGTTAATTAATTTGTTTATTTTATTATCTAGTTGTGCTCACATGTCAGGCACTTGTGTATTTTTCAGTGTTGGCCTGTTATAGTTCTTACGACAGTTGGTCAACACTGTAATAAAGGAAATTTAATTTAATTATTACAAATTATACTAGACAAGAATATTGATATTATCTTTAACAAGTGACTTATTCTAAACACACGAGTTGACATGTGAATGAAAGTCGTACTGGTATATTTTGTAACCACCAGTTACCTGCCATCATAATATAAATACATTTATTATTAATTATGTTACATACACGCATTTACATCCAAACATTTAATTTGATTTAAATTGAAGTCCCGCAAAACAACGGTTAAAATAAAAGAATAAAATTGTATTTCCGAGCTCTGTTGAAAACGCAATTAGTGGAACTAGCCGGTATACTCAATCGATGGGTTTAATTTTTAGATAAAACATATTTAGTTTAAAATTAAAACCGCTGTTCCAACTAGTGGTCTGTATTAAATAATAATATCATTATTAAAGGTTTTACTACATTTGAATGATACTGTTTTAATATTATTGTAAAGAACTACGACAACAAAAATATTACCTTATTTACTCTTAAATGTTTTATGAAGCTTACACATCCCCTTGTTTTATTGTGATATTCGATATTTTTTAATCGTACGGCACATATAATCAGGGAAGGGACATTACATACAGATTAGGTAGACTGTTATGTAGACTGTTATGTAGACTGTTATGTAGACTGTTATGTAGACTGTTATGTAGACTGTTAGGTAGACTGTTAGGTAGACTGTTAGGTAGACTGTTAGGTAGACTGTTAGGTAGACTGTTAGGTAGACTGTTAGGTAAGACCATTAGGTAGACTGTAGACTGTTATCCGTTCTGAGAGCGTCACCAAGGGTACATCATAGGAGATTGTCTACACGTCGTACCCGCAATGAGATGATGTGATGATAGTTATTAAGAAGTTAGCGAGCTGGTGAAAGTCTTAACCTAAATTAAATCTGGTTATCCTAGTCCTGGTGACCGTTGGGATCATTCCTCTAAAGGGGGGAAAAATACCCAAGGAACTAGTCGGGAATATAATCCAGGACCTCTTAGGCTTGTAGCAAGGTGCAATGACCACGAAATCAGGGGGATGGTTTCCGATATGTTAATTTTTTTCTAAGAACGTTAAAAAAAATATACTAACCACTCTGAGAAATCTATAAGCCTAAAATTTGATACCATTATTAATTTAAGATGAAATTTTACTCTAAAAATAACAATATTAATTATTATATTTTCTGCTACCAGAGATTCAAATTTATCTGAAAAAATAGCTAACGTATTTTTTTTATTCCTTTCCAATGCTTAGATTAATAGTTTATTGGCGTTTTATAAAATTAGTAACAGCTAAAAAATCTTTTATCATTTGCGTGGAATGGATTGTTGCGCAGATAAGCAGAGTTAGTTGAAACTGTAGCTGTGAATGGTCCTCATCACTCAGTAGAACTCTCATTGGCCAATTATAAACAAGAATACACTCCTATTTAAGGTATGTAGACCAGAGAGAGCATAACCTATGTATGATGCGTAAAATGGAGATTGAATGAGCGATAACGTATCATAAGTTATCCACGACACCCCAATGTCTTTTTTTATGTCCAAACACTATAACTTGCTTCATGAGAGATTTAGTTCCAAGCAAATTATTTCTATTCTCTGGTAGGGACTTCACCGATAGTCACCGGAAATAAACTCTTCTTCTCCATTCCTCTCAGTCAAATACATTTCTAGGTACGGCTCTAGAAGCTAAATTTGGCTCTACAAATAGTGGAAAGATTTGAAGTAGCTAATAGAAAGGTTATCCGACTGAGAAATGTTTTAAAACAATCTTTTGGAACCTCAAATGATTATTTAACCCTCTTCAGTGGTCGAATGGTCTAAGGCATCACTTTCACATTAGACCAGCCCGCTGATGACGGGTATATCAGAGCTCGAATCATGGTCGGGTCTACTGAGGGTAGTTTTTACAAAATAATTTACAATATACTTCCACGCAAATGCGGATATATTACCTCTAAGCCGAGACCTTCCTCATTCCAACTTCTTAGAGTAATTATCATATGTGAACATAACGTGAGAAGATAATAAGATTCCTTGATTTAAAAAAAACCCTCTTTAAAATCCCAAGTATCCTTAATAATTTATGGTGAAAAGTGAATCGCACATAAAATAAGCTATTTTCAACTATTTTTAGGGTTTAACTGTGATGAAGAGGTTAGGGTTTAAATCCCTGGTAGTTGGTCATAGAGTAGTTACCTCTAAATTGTTTTCTACTTTCCTCAACGAAAGTGTGAATACATTTCCTTAAAGTTCTACTTTGCTAATCCTATTCCCAATAATTTGAAATATTCATATAGCTTGTACGGTTAACAGAACGTGGTTCAAAAATAAGCACTTCCCCAAAACAATATTTATTGTTTTGTTACGTTCTCAATAACCAGAGGTAAAATAATACATTTAAATTTAACTTAATGAAAAACACACATTAAAGATAACACTAACTTATATTTTATCTTAAAAGCGATTAAATATTATTTATAATGAAATAATATTTAGCATATTCTGGAGTTCTCTACATAATAAAATTTTATGTAACATACATCTATAAATACTTATTTCTTTAGAGCTTAAAATTAATGGCACAAACAATTACTACCAACATGTTTAATATCAAAGTTATTTGCAAACTACAAACAAAGCTGTTAATATTGGTTTAGGTTTGCATGGATAAATATCATATTTTCAAATGAGATAGCTTTTGTTTTATCCTTGATTAATTAATCTGTGAGATGTTAATTATGTTGATTAAAAATGAAAATATAACTATTGATATTTGTTTCAAAATAAATAATTAACTACATTATATTATTTCATAAATTAAAAAATGTATTTGGAAATATGAAAAAAAATGTGTAACAGGAAGTTACTTTTTAGTTGAAATAAATTCACACACACTCTTTTTTGTATAATGTTGACTTTGTTGATGTTAAAATAATGAAACTTTGTGTTTTATTGCTCAATATTATATTAACAATTATAAATAAATAAACAATTATGCAATTTAAAACCAATTGCAAATATAAATAAAACTAAACTGTGTTCAGTAGGTAATCATTTTCATTTCAATAGAGTTAACATTGAGAGTAACATCAAGTCAAATGCCATCATTATAAACATTTGTTTATTATAATATCAATAAAACAGAATGTATATTTGTCTCCCTGGAGGATGTAGAGCAAGGGTTGTTAAACATATATCCGTTATGAGACTCACTAATGGATAAAATATGATAATCAAACAAAAGTCTTGATGTTCAGTAAAGGAGAAACTAGTCAAAGGAATATATAACTAGAAGAAGTAAGGCAACAGTATGTGATGCAATTTGACAAGATTGAAGAACTAACGATCATAAAAACTAACGTCTTGAATTCACTGAGCCACGGCTATTCTTCATGACTATATCGTACAGTACTCTTGAATATAGTCTTAGTTTAGATCTGTTTGAATTCATCCAAAAGGAAAAATATCAATTTGTAATCAAAAGATAAATTATATGACAAATTTCAACATGATATATAAAGATGAATTATTGAAGATTTCATAGTAACTTGTCTACCAACTACACAGGTCATGCCATTCCACGTATTTGATTCTGTCTTACATCTACACAAATAGCTATACATACATAAATTACATACATACAGCTTCTCTCATTAAATTGAACCCATAGCAATACAGTAAATGGTTACTCAAATTGTGTAGCACACTTCACCAGTGAAGCAAAAGTTGAGACTTTCAGATGAGGAGAAGTTTGGTTATATATCTAAACCAATTGTTCATTTACTATGACTTGCTAAGTTCTGGTTAACATTAACATTAAAAATGAAAGTTTCGCTGTGGTAAATGAAGCTCTACATGTTATAGTTATATAGAGATGTTTCAATTCATATATCTTTGTGTATGACATAAATCAAGATTACGAAAACAAACTGCCATTAAAATGTTGCCTTTTCCTCTGTACCATAAAAATAAAACTTAACCTAGACCTTCTCTTTGATAGACGATCAAGCAATCTTATGATTTATTTTTGTGTTTATTTTGACATAAATTAGTTTATTTTTTAATAAATGCCTAAATAAAGTTAGGAGAGATAGGTACTCTTAATTTTCTAGTGAGGATTGAGAACAACAAATCTGAACAACTTTAATTTGGGACAAAAATATATGCTTAAATTCAGTTTTTTTTAATGTGTTTGTTTATTGCCAGTTTAACATCTTACACCATTTGATTACAAGTTCGTATAAATTGAAAACGAACAAAAATAGAAAATTGGTATTTGGTACAGACGTAAGTAAATCTTAGGGTGGGCCCATTTGCTATATTTCTAAAGCATTTATTGGAGCCTAATGCGTTTGGCCACGTGACCACTGGTGAGAATTCAGGCCTATTAAAAAACCATTTTTTTACGTCATTTGCAAGCGTGACAGCTCAAGAGATTGTATCCAACAGATTCACGCAGCTAAAATAAAGTAAGAAACACAAAAAAAATTGAAATGAGTCTTGATATAATGTACCTAAGGTAGCTTTAGTTTGCGTTTTATATATTTTACAGGCCCGACTTCTTAAATCACGTGATCATTGGTGTGGGAGAATCCAAAACCAAGGAATATAGAAATCAGAATGTTGACACTTAGGAATTTCTTAAACTTTTATATATTTATTTATTGCAAATCAAATGATCTAGGCTGTGTGACGATTTGTGTAGGAAACTACAAAAAACCTATAAATAATAGGTTAAGAGAACAATAATAGAGAATTGTTATAGTATAATACAAAAAATATATTTATAAGCACAACTAAAAATGGGTTTGGCAACTTTGATTTTAGCTTTAACACAATAAATTATGTTTTAAATTTTGGTTTGAAAATTGAAATTGAACCATCCTTAGTTAACTTAAAATATGTAATTTCAATTTATCTAAATGGTATTTTTTTACTGATTACAATTTAAACCAAGAAAATCAGTTTTGTTTTCAAACAATTATAAGAAATACAATGTGGAATTTATATAAATAAATCTTCTATATCCTTACTAACAGGCCTCGTATTTATGTAAATAAAACATGGTGTCAAAAACGCACGCATGCTTGTGAATCGCGCTTGAGACGAGAGGAATGGATATTCTCAAGACAAGAACACGAGATGATTCATGACAGCATTTTCGTTAACTGTCTCGCTCAGCGAGCTAAGTGTGATGAGAGGTGAACCTGTTTCAGTCATTGTTAAGACCAGATGTCGCATCTTGAGATGACTGCGATATAAATTATTTTCTACTTTGTATGGTGAGTTTTAAGTTTTAAAATGAATTTGAGAAATATCACAAAATTTGAATACTAGCATAGTAAATGATGGTGAACATATATACATACTTTCTCATATAGTATATTATAGTCTGTGAAAATTTTTATTGATAAAATTTGATTAAACTACCGCTTAGTTTATGCTTTAATAGAAACACTTTTTTTTAATAATATCATAAGACAAACTTTTTCAAAATGTATATCTGAAGATTAAGTCAACAATTAAAAAAATACAACTTAAAAAAAAACACCTTGATTATTTTTAGAAAAATTAAGATTTATTCTTATTTATAAAACAATCCCCCAAATAGCCATATTTTAACAAAATATTTAAAGCAGTTTTAATAAAATATCCTATGTCTAATAATTAGTCTTCAGTAAACGACCCTTATATTCATTAGGATCAAAATCATGTTATGGTCTGGGGGTATAATTTTTGACATTTAAATATCAAGTTCAAACAAAACAATATACCACCAAATGGTATTTGCTGTAGCCCAAATACAGTTGGAGCAATAGGCAAAAACACAAACTTGGGAACATAAAAAGTTGTGAGATTCGCTTGTTTTTTGAGCTAGAGGCACTTAAAACGTGATACTTTTAACGCCGTGAGATAAAAACCATACTATATCTCATACTTGTATGTAGTGCGGGTCGTATCATTAAAACAAGGGAATCCTGTAATAATAGTATGTGAATTTTTATTGTTCGAATTTTTTAGGGTTCAGTGGCTTCGTTGGTACTGACTGACAGCTCACAGCTGGTGGCTTTGAAAAGTTACCAGACCAAATTATGTATCCCTACACCGAACCATATGATCTGCAAAAAAACATGTGTTTAGCAGCTGTCATTTCTGAGAGCCAAAATTTAGGTATATACCTAAATGTTGACTGTCAGAAGTCAGCTGTGAGCTGTCAGTCAGCACCAAAGAAGCCACAAGCTACTGTAGCATAGCTTTAAAGTGTGTTAGGAAAACCCTCAGCCCGCAGGGTATATGATAATTATTATTATTTGTAAGCTCCTATTGTTTTGAAATTAATACACTATATTTTGTTTTAATTTGTTAATTAATATCACATAAATTGTGTAGTATTAATTTAATTTTCAACTTCCTTTATTAAAAAGCCGCCCAACAGTCACAGGAATACGAACATATATATCATAATTGCATAGGAAAAGAATAATTATAGCTAAACATTAATTTAAAATGGCAAATTGATATATATAGTGGTCAAAACTCGAACCTTTGGAGCTATTTATATAAAACCAATTAAAATAAAGGGTACTTAAAAATAATTTAATTAATAAAAATATATAGTTGGATTAATTTTAAGGTTAATATTTAAATAACACACCCAATTTGGTTCTTTTTTTTATGATAAAAGTCAAATTCAGAAAATCTAGAGTAATGGTTATAGTATAAGTATTAAACTAAGCCATAACTATAGTTTTATTTTGCACTTCCTTCAAGAGAAAAACAAGGAATTGTACCAGAGCTGTTTGCTAGAAAAATTGACATTGAATTATTGCTCATATCTCAGACCAGTATTCGGAGGGATTGGAGTTCGAATCTAATCCAGGTGCACTAACGGTGTTTAAGATGTGAATTTCACTGTAGCTTTCTCATAATTTGCAAGCTAGTATGGGTGATTTTTTTCAATTATACTTTAATAATCCCCAGTATGAGTCAATTATCATTATTATTTTGGACGTAATAATTATAAATACTGTGTTATTGATATATATTGTGTCGCGTATTATTACTATTAAAATGTAACCACAAGAATGGGGAGGTGTTTAATTTAGAGTAAATGAACCCGAATTTAGGTGGTGGGAGAAGGGGAAGTATTTCAAGATAAAATCCTGCACAATTGCAACTACATAAAAATTAATTTAAGTAAATTAGAAAACTGAACATATCAATTTGACAATAGTTTTATTTAGTAAACAATAAAAGCATAAAAATGTACAAGTTTTACAATAAGGTGGAAAATTATAGAATATTAAATTTCTTCTCAAGGCAAATAAACTTGAGGGATTACTTGATTAGTTGTGGCTACCTGGGCAACACAGTGGCCAGGCATGAGGCTGTAGAATTTCTAAAAGGAGAGTAATTTGAGAATTAGTTAAAGCAAAATATAGAACAAATTTATAAGATAACGTTTATACAGTCTCACTTGGCAGGGTTGAATATTACCAGAGATCCACTAAATTTGTTGGATAATTGGCTGGTGAATCCTGCTGATTGATGGCTAAGGGCCAGCCGTCATTAAAGTACTATGGCCGGACATGTTCCCTTCCGGTACTACCAAAGCATTCAATAGTACATTAACATCCTTTAGGACTAATACAAAATTTAAGAACCTATTTACAGGCCAAAACAAAATAGTATTATTTGCGCGGACCCCACTATGACAATAGGCCAATTTCCACGGGTTGCTCACCCAAACTAATACTTTCCATGAACAATGACCGCATCGTCAAATCTCTATCATTTACAACTGGACTGCGTAAGGCAAAAGAAAGAAACAGACTTCCTGGCGATAACCATCAATAACAAAGAACTGATGCACATGACGTTTAGGGTGTCATGAATTACTTTTCCCTTCAAGATTTATCGGAACTTGTGAGTTAGTGTAAATCAGCAACACTAAAATTCACATTTTCTGAGCCAGAGGCTTTAACGTTAGGACAGTGTCCAAAAATACAATAATGCACTCAGCAATTGACTTTATGAGTCATTAAAATCTGACTTGACCATCAGACTAAAAAAGCGTAATATTATCAAGGTACTTCTTGCATATTGAAGTTAGCTAGTTCTGAACATGATACTAGATTAAAAAAAACATTTTCTCTTGCTTAAAAAAAAGGACTTCTGAATAACTATTTGCATTATGTTAAACCAAAATAAAGTTTCTTCTAACTTAGAATCTAAATACTAGGGACTAAATGACGACCGCTGGATACCAATACCCTAGCTGCGGCGTCCTCGTATCCAGCGCGTTGAATAGGACGATTCATCCTCCTTCAATGACGCTATGGAGGCGATTCCGACGACCCAGACTCCATGATCCGTCTTGGTTATTCACCGGCAGCGCTTCGTTGTAGTACCTTGGCTGTGTAAAGGCGTTCTGTAAAGTTGAACCCGCGGCGCGTCCCATATATACTCACAATCAGACATAAACATGAAAGAGAGAAAAAGGCGAACGAATTGAGAAGCGGAGGTAAAAATAAGGAAGGATAAACAAGGAAAGGAAAAGAGAGGAGATAGAAACTGACGAGCTTCTTCTGTCGGCCACCAGAGGCGCAGTTGCGCACGAGATCGGAGCGTCGGCCTCCATTTCCACGCTTCCTTCTCTACTGAACAGGCGAGTGTTGCGCCACGTGGAGCCGCCATTATAGATAATCCTGTGATTTTAGAAGTGAGTTAATGATATCTGCAGGCATCTGGCCGTGGGTGAGTTTATACACACATATCCTATATCAAAATGCATCAGTATTAATTTAGTTATTTGATTTTCACTGTTATTTTTACGCAAAGAAATAATATAGATGTATATTTTTCAATTATCTTGAGGGTCGCATGGTCGGCTGTAGGTTTTTTATCTGACCCCATCTTATAACAAGGGTATGCATTTACATATCTTATTCATAACTATAATAATATTAGTCCTCTTCTTTGATATTTAGAACAGCAATCATCAAAAGGCAATTATTATGACTAACCACGTGTTGAAAGTAGGGCATTACGTATTTTTCGTATGAGAGAGTATAACTTTGAGGTATTTTATCTTCAATATCTTGATATAACTCCAAAGTGGCACCCAATTACACAAATAGTGATAAATAGTTAACTTTTTTCTTGTAGGTGTTCAATCAATCTGATTGACACGCTACACAATAAATCTGCACAATTTTCAGAAGCAATCGGTGGAAAATTGTCTAGATGATCATATTATTATTATTATTATTATTATTATTAGCACCGCGTCTTACAAGCCGTTCGGGTTATACGCACTTACACTAATGTGTAATGGTAGGGTGATTGTGAGATGAAATGGAGGACCTGCAGTTTAACGTGGAATCCGAACCATGGTGGAGACATGGCATTCCTCACATTCACAAGATGTCTTGTCAGAGGTGAAGGAAGGGTTTGGTAATCAGATAAATTTATGCCGGGACCGAGGATTGAAACCCGGGCGCCAGCGCAGAAGTCTGACACCTTACCCCTAGACCATCTAGATGATCTTGAAATTTAATCTGTTATATACAAATGCGGGTAATTAATTATATTACAAAATTTATTATTATGGCTCCGGAAAGTTTGCCACATTGTAAAAACTCCATATGACTCCAGGTCATAGAAAGATAGCTTATTCCTGTTATAGAGCATATTACAATCTAAGAAAGAGGTTCTATTTCCCAGGTAAGCATATTAGCTGTGAGCTAACAAAGCTAGGAAATTAATACTCTAAGAATAGACCAGGGAAATCATATACCCGGTTGGTAACTAGAGATGGTTTTTAAAACAAATTAGTTCCCCATTTGGCATATAAAGACTACAATCACGCACTCACAAAAAATATCCATCTTTACGACTGTTTTAACGATACAAATTGTGAGTCGCACTAAAGAACGTGTTGAACATGAAACGTGTTTGGGAATTATTTAAGGATGTTACCTAACTATGACATCACGACAAATAAAGTTAGGATTTCTCATGTTAATAAATTTACGTTTTATTAAGTGATTTTTAAAGATATAAGGTTGAAATAAAAACTATACACTCTTCAATAATTATACAAATGGTCCTTAAATGTCAATATTGTTTAAATATTTAAGTAGTTTTTTTGTAAACGTATTTTTTAAATAAATTATTTAAAATATAAGATATTTGGCTTGATCATGTAGGAGTCTTCCTGTCAGGATGTGGATTAAAAAATTCGCTGAAAGCGTATGCCTATCTATAAAAGGGAAAAATTACTTCTAAAAAGCAAATCAATGTTTCCAAGGTGCAAATAGGATAGTGACTGTGTAAACTCGTCAGATAAAGAGGGTAAGTGCTATCAGCAAATAAAGTAGAAGCCTCACAGGTTGACTTTCTCATTTTATTCCCTCTATCTATATATCGTATACTAGTGTCTTAAGCGTGATAGTGCTCAGACTGCTTAGGTGTGTCATGATAAGATGCAGCCCGCTTTGCAAAACATCTTCGAAATCTCCACGTAGACAAAGTCATTAAACTAAAACAGGATTTTAGCTAATACTCCTTGTTTTACTTATCACAGACTGCCTTAATTTGAGTGGAGAATGACTATGAGTAAGGGATGAATCCTTAATAGCTTAGGCCTTAGGGGTAGAGCATTGGTACATTATTACAAGGGTACCAGGTTTGTTTCTTGTGTAATTATTTTAAACAGTAATATTGTCAGGTACGGATGGAACCGTCACCTAAATATTATTACATATTCATAATGAATATTATTATTATTAGCACCGCGTCTTACTACCCGTTTGGGTTATACGCACTTACGCTAATGTGTAATGGTAGGGTGATTGTGAGATGAAATGGAGGACCTACAGTTTAACGTGGAATCCGAACCACGGTGGAGGCCTGGCATTCCCCACATTTACAAGATGTCTTGTCAGAGGTGAAGGAAGGGTTTGGTAATCAGATAAATCTGTGCCGGGACCAGGATTGAACCCCGGCTGCCAGCATAGAAGTCTGACACCTTACCCCTAGACCGCCAGGTCACCCATAATGAATAACTTACAAGACTTTATCGTTGATAATACAGGTAAGAGGAGTGGGAATTTACATTTTAAAGACAAGGACAGATAAAAGGGTATGAGTGTGATAACATTAATAGAGATAAGCCTTCAAAATCGGAGAAAACTTGTTTAGGAACAGGTTTTTTCAACTACACTTGCAGACAACATCGTTTATATTTAGATTTTTCGATTTTTTTTTGTAACCCACAATGGTGATTATACTCCATTCACGGTATGAATTAACTCTCTGAACGCTCTTTTTTCCTACCAATATCCTACTATGTAATAGATTTCTGGTAGGGAAAAAGGACTTTCAGAAAACAATTCCTACGGTGAACGGACTATAAGTGGTATAATATTTAGACCTATCTTTATTACGGTAAGGTATAGCTAGGTAGGTGTGTAGCTAGGTAGCTAGCGCTAGCTTCCTACTGGGGTTGGAGGAATGAAGTGGAATGGAGGCTTTAAAAATATAGTCCTCCCATTCTCTAATGAGGCAAATGCTGCTTCTCTCCATTTAGATTAATTTACTCACCAATAACACTTATCTTAAGGTGATTTTTCTTAAGTGTCTAACTACCCATACAGGCTACCCACATATTTACACTAAAGGGAAGCAATGGGAAATATATAATTTAGAGGAAATGTACCATCGTTTTGCGTGGAAGGAAAGTGTGAAACTATTTAGTAAAACGAATTTCCAGTAACTCTCACTGGGATTCGAGCACTGACCTCATAGTCACCCACAATCCAGTATATTATTGGAGTGATGCCTTAGAGCTATAAGTCACCGGGAAAATTGTTGACAACAATTATCAGATGGTTTCGTATAGCTTACAAGTTTAAATTTTGAGTTCGAAGTTATAAAAAAAAAAAATGACGATTTACGCGTAAATTTTTACTTCTGATCTTGCTGGAAAAGGTTTAGAAATCTAGTTATAACCTTCCTCTATAAAAAAAAGTCAAGCTTTCATGGGTTCACAAAATAAAAGCTTAAGATAAGTTTTCACACATTTTTGAAAACCATTTTAAAATTAAGATTTAAAATTTCTAAATGGTTAGAGCTTTCGCCTATAATTTGGTGAAAAGTATATAAAAAAAAAAATCAAACCACTAATAAATAATGTGGAAATTGTCAACGTCAAACTCTTCTCAGCGCTCAAACGCGCAGCCTTCTTAAGAGCCCGTCCCACCCCATGGATAATACCTAACTTAGGTAGATAACACGGCTTTAACCAGATGTAGCATCATGATAAGATTTTATGTATCCTACTTTAGATTATTATTATTATTATTATTAATAGCACCGCGTCTTACTACCCGTTCTGGTTATACGCACTTACGCTAATGTGTAATGGTAGGGTGATTGCGAGATGAAATGGAGGACCTACAGTTTAACGTGGGATCCGAACCACGGTGGAGGCCTGTCATTCCCCACATTCACAAGTTGTGATTAATACACGTCTGGTCAGAGTTGTTGGAAGAGTAGCCTACTTTAGAATTCTGTGTAATGTATATAGTTAAAACAATATTACCGTATTTTAAAACACACAAAGAAATTTAAATAAATCTTTTGTTTTATCACCGCGTCTTACTAACCATTCGGGTTATACGCCTATGTACTAATTACACTAATAGGTTAGGGATTATAAAGGCTTGATTTAGAGTAAATGAACCCACATCTACGTGGAATGAGAGTGGAAAACCATTTAGGGAAAACCACCCTCAGTGCGCCCGACCGGAATCTTACCCCGATCTCGCCGTCTTTGGGCGTCTAGTCCAACACTAGATTAGCGCGTTGAACCACGTGGCCAACGAATTGAGTATCATTATTTAAAAATTAAAAAGCTATTAAGAATATCCTAGCTCCGCTGTTAACAAGTAAATAAATTAGGAAAAAAAAAAGTGTACTTGGACGAATTTTCGTGTTTAAGTGCAATCGTATAGGACTTATTAATTTCCCGATTAATCGGCCGTGAAAAAGGTTCTTAAGTCGTTATAAATTTTGCTCTTAAAAAATAATGTTCTATAAAACTAAACTAATTTAAAATGCAATTGCTGAAAGGCCGTATTATTTACTTCTTCATCCGCTATGCTTGGGAGTAGTTTTGTTTTTAGATGGCTTGTGTTTGAGCAAACAAGGGAGTAATCCGACCAGCGATACCGGATGGATCCGAGTGGAACCGATCGGGTGAATAGCTCAGTGGCTCTGTCTGTCGGAGACGTGCGACAACACACAACAAACGAGGTGAACAGACCAGAGGGGACCCAACGAAGCGTCAAATTAGCGAGCGTCGTCATACGATGCGCCTATCGCAAAGCCTCAATACTCTTTGGTCATTTTCGACAATGTAAAAAAAAAAAAAACGACAAGATATAAACAAAAAAAAAGCAACATAAACTAGATTCGAACAAAACTAACCACAAATACATATTTAGCACCGTGTCTTGTTATCCGTTCGGGTTATTCGCATAAGAACTTATTACGCCAATGTGTTAGGGATGAGGAAGGTTGAATTGAGAGGAATTTTAGCCAAATTTGCGTGGAAATAGAGTGTAAAATCATTTAGGAAAAATCCTACCTAAATACACCTGGAGAGTTCGCGTGGCAGGAGAATGTAAAACCATTTAGGAAAAACAATCGTCAGTAGACCCAACCGGGATTCGAGCTCAGTTCTCCCTTGTTATTGCCAGTCTAGTCTATTGCAAGATTGACACCTTATACCATACGGCCACCGAAGTAGGTCATACGCGTATAGCCTGAATGGATAGCGAGATGATGTGGAGTTAAAACAATTATTCTCTGTTAAATAAGTAATTAAGTAAAAAAAAATCCTTATAATATTTATATGATTAAATCAAGAATACGGCTATTTATGCTTACCTTAAATTCCCTATTTTCATCTAAAAGGACAATAAGTACCTACATAAAAAGCTGCTTGGATCCAATTACGGCCAAGTAGAGTCTTCTTGGTCGAATGTTATAAAGAGTCGCGGTCACAAAAGACCTTTCTCGAAGGATAAAAGGTTTGTTTGAGAGAGACTACATGACTACATCAGGTTGATGTAGAGTAAGTTTCGTGAGCACGCAAGAGAAAGCCATTGTGTGTGTGTGTGTGTGTGTGTGTGTGGGGGGGGGGGGTTGTAATCCTGTTTGAAGTTGACCATTAGTCTGGGAGTCTCAACGATGCTTTGTGCATGCGACTCCTCACTATGTATTTTCGTTTCCTCTACGCCCGCCCCCTCCTTCCCGAACCTCTGTGCTCGAAAGTCAAGGAGGGATTCTTAAGGTGGTCGGGAATATAACAAGAATATCGTCAAAATATGTTCACGTTGATATAAAATGGACTAGAAGATTTTCATAAATCTAATGTTTTGAAAAAAGGAAAAAAAAATAATTTAACATTCATACTAAATTTTATTTTGATTGGAGTTTAGCTCTGTTATTTTTTTTGTAGCACCACGTTTTACTACCTATTTGGGTTATACGTTTATCTACTAATTCGGTTAATGCTTTTGGGGATGAGTAAGGTTATATTTATAGGAAGTGTAACAGCATTTAGAGTAGGTAAGGTAGAGTGGAAAATAATTTTGTAAAAAACATCTTCATTACACCCGACCGAGTTTCGAACCTTGATTTTCCCGTACTCAGCAGTCTAGTATACTGAGAGAGAAGTGCCCTAGAATATGCGGCCACCGAAGCGGGCAGCTATGTTATTTAAAGTACACTTTCTAAACATGTGTTTGTACAATCACGCGACTCACAAATCTTGGACAGTTGACTTAACACTAAACCCTCGCATTGGTGGGAACGCTGACAGGACGTCCGGCTCATATAATTTGGTTTGCTAGTGACAGTTATGTCTGGGCTTAAATCCTGTGCTGTTCTAATGAATGTTTATTTTCCTAAATAGATTAAACCTCTTATTTTAATAAAATGTTGGTAAATTTCTTCTAAATTCTATCTTAATTCCTTTCCCATTAGAGCCGTTAAAATGCTTATAGACCGGTTAAAAAAATTAAATAAACCTCGGTAGTGTCGTATTCAAATATTAATTATTAGATTATCTGCTTCAGGAGCCGCATGGTATAACACGCTACTCTCGCAGTAGACTAGATTGCCAATGACGGGGAGATCATGGTTCGAATCTTGTTCGGGTGTACTGAGGGTAGTTTTCGCAACAAAAAAAAAAGTTTTCCACTCTCATCAAAATGAGGGTAAACTTCCTCTAAATAAAGCCTCATTAATTCCTAAACTCATTAGCGTAATTAGTTCATAAGTGTATAACCTGAAATGGTAGTAAGACGCAGTACTAAAAAAAAATCATTAGACTAATCTAAACTTGCTTGAATAGAAATGTAGCAGCTCAGGTTTAGAAAACTGAGATTAGAGTCCGGAGAGCTTGTTGTCAATTCATTTATTTGAGATATTTAACGTGCTCTTTCTGAACCAACTGATTATATCAGTACACGAGAATTTCTATCTGCGATAGTGAAAGTATCTACCAATTTTCCCGATAAAGGTATTTTCACATATCTTCCAGGGTCTTTTTACATACTAGATTTGACATGGGACCGACAATTGTATATCCGCTCCAAAGCAAGTCGTGTAACGGATTTTTATCCTATACAAAATACGTAAACCTCGGTTGGGTTTGAACCGACGATTATAGTGTGTCAAGGCGAGCACTTTACCCCAAGACCACCGAGGTTGAAAAATATATTTTAAATTAAAAATAATTGAGTTACAATTCTTATTAGGAAGATAAATAAATATAAGAAATAAACTTATAAAAAGTTAAAAAAAAAAAACAGAAAGAAAGGGAAAAAGAGAAGCTGGACGATGTATCATTCGTTTGAAAAATCACATTTAGCTATCATGCGTTATTGCCAGTAACCTTTAAGGTTAAACTTTATTTCATGGTGTGGTAGCTTGGCAGCGCTGAAAGCATCTGGTTAATCCAAGGTTTGTCTGTAAAACACTTTTGTTTACGGCAGCCATCATTAATCTTATAAAACTTTCTTTTCTTTAGGATGTTGATCAACAATAGTTAAACAACAGTGAAACTAGGATTTAACTTAATTAAAACAAATTGCACAGTTCAACGCAACATTTTTTTCCCTTCTTTACCTAACATTAATGAATATATTTACTAAAAACTCGTAAATTACGGGGAACGAAAAACTATTCATTGCTGAAGAAACATTCCAAAAAAGAGCATAACATACATCTTCTCATTTCACAGGCTTCAATTTAAAAAATAATATTTTTGCCATCGCCTAGAAACGAGTTTTTCTATAAAAATATATTTCAAATAAAGATTTTAATTTTTAATAGTACTACAACTTTTCAATGATAAGATATTTATTATCTCAAAGTATCGAAAAGATATTACCAGAGTTGGAGGTATCCACTTGTGTAAAGTATCCTTTAAGTAGTTATCTCGAAAAAAATTCGATGTGCCATTCTGCTTGTAGTGTTAAAGAATGCCTAGATACGAATTTTAATCAAAATTGTTTGAACCGATTTAGAGAAAGTTGATTTTTTTTCTCTTTTGGTCGTTAAATAAACTACCATTAATTTAGAGTGTTATATTTCTAATTACAAATTATATTACTAAGTAGAACTTAACCCGATCCGTAAAATGATTTATGGTCTAAGCTGAGACACAGGCGCTGAGACACAGGCAGTCAAACAGACGGCATCACGTAAACAACTTTTAGGTTTTAGTGGATCATGAAACGTCAACATTTATTAAAATTTCGATTATTTTTTTATGATCACAATAATTTTATTTTCAAGCGGACTAGAGAAAGTAAATATACAAAATACATTCACTACTATATACAATTATTTTGAGCATAATACAGAATCATTGTTAAAATACACATTTGAGGCTTCAAAAAAACTATTATTGTATTAAGTTAGCAAACCTACTACAAACATAAACATTATTAAATAAATATTAGTTTACACTGTACACTAATACAACTATACAAATAGATTACAAGAGTGTTTTTTTTTTACCAAATTGAGATATAAAAATAATCTGAGCTAGCGATTTTGAATATTCCTTTTAGTTTCTTAAAAAAGGTGACCTGAAGTTCTAGGGGTAGGTTGTCGGACTTCTGTACTGGGGGTCTGGGGTTTAATCCTCGGTCCCGGCACGGATTTATTTGATTGCCGAAACCCTTCCTTCACCTCTGACAAGACGTTTATTGATCATAACTTGTGAATGTGTGGAATGCCAGGCCTCCACCGTGGTTCGGATCCCACGTTAAACTGTAGGTTCTCCATTTCATCTCACAATCACATTACAATCACACTTACAACCCGAACGGGTAGTAAGACACGGTGCTTATAGTAATAATAATAATAATAATAATAGTTTGTTAAAATGTATGTCTATTATAATCAGTATATAATTTAATGATATTTTAGACATATACATCTCATAGATGTTTATTGATAATTTATTAACCATACACATTATTTAAAAACCAATATTTAATTTGACCTCAAATTTGGTTTCTTTTCTCACTAAGGTTAAACCATAACTGACTCTAAACTAAGTTGGCGACTACTTTTACCTGTAGCTGGGGATTTCTGTAGTCAATGACGTCAAATTGTCCCTCTAGATGCTTGTCGTGTGGTGTATATAAATGGAGAATTCTCTTACAGTAAGGCATTCAAATATTATGCCATAAAAGTGGAAAGAAGATTGCCCTCCGCAGGTAGAAATGCCCTCATTCGCGAGGGTATTGGCTACAGGTGACACACGTGGGACCTTATATGTTAATATACTCCTTCCATAGCTGGTGGTTGGAAGGGTTGTAGACCCATTTGGGAGAAAACTTACCACCCTCTCTGGGGTCTCTTCCCTAGTGGCTTTATCAACCCCTAGGATAGGCCCAGATGCTGCCATTTAAGGAGAGGGGAAGATGAAGAGGGGGGTTCAGTACTTCATCTCTCTTCACATTTCACAAGGACGGCAATCATCTCATTTACCCATTTAACTTCAACCCTGTTTGCTCCATTAAACTTACCAAATGCTCATTAGTTCTAAGATGTTTCCCCCCATCCAAATGGTTGTATTTGTATTAAAATAAACTGTTAATACATCTTTGATCTTATTCAAATCTAAGGTAAGATAAAGTCAATCACATAATATACATAAGTAATTTTCAAATAATTCATTTAAAATTAAAGTTGGCCCTTAAATAAAAAAATACTAGTTTTTAATATCATATATGTAAAGAAAAAAAAGAGTACATTATGATGGTACTGTTAAAAGGCCAGCGTTGAATAAATATAGTATTAAATCATTTACTTACAAAATGACAAACCGGTCAAGGTAGAAATATTAAACCCCGTTAAAATATTTTCAATAAATACAACGACTGGTTATATTTTTCGATATATTAAAATGTATTTATTAATATACCCCTTTTAAGGCTGGACAGAACCGACTGCGAGGTAGGATATATATTTTTACAGTTTTTCTAGTAAAATACATATTTGGTTTTATTAGTTATATTTAGTTTAGTATTCTTTAGTCTCAACTGTTCTCAAAAATTTGTCACTAGCATCACAGAATATGACTAGATGCCTATTAAATAGGATAAAAATATTCCAGTCAAATACTATGGCCATGAAAGATATTCAGGAACTGTTGAGATCAATACACGCATAAAAATATATTAAAATCAACTGTAGAAATATTTGATTTTTTTCACCAAAAAAACTGAAAAAATATATAATTTTTGACTCACGTTCATTTACATCCCACCTTAAATAAAAATATTAAGGCCACTAAAGAATAATGTATTAAGGTGGGGATTTAATGGATGCGAGAAAAGGCAAGTGTTTTTGTAGTTTTTATAGCAAAACATTTTTGGACAGAATAAAACGGTATTGTTTCAATAAAAGAACCTTAAGAGTTTTATTTTCTTCATATGGTGATATCAACAGTTGTTGAATATCTGTCATGAGCACAGTTACATTAGATGACAAACTATATAAAGGAAGGGAAAAATTCGTTAAATTTCAGGACATCTTTGATGTGTTCAAGAACTTTTGAAATCCACGTGTAAAGAAAATTAAACTCAATATTTTTACAGAAGAAATATTTGTTTTATTTTGAACAAAAAAAAAAGTTTTTGATATAAAAACTGCAAAACCATTTACCTTTTCTTGCGTCCCTTACATAGCAACCTTAAAATAACATACATTTAGAATACATTCCATTTATGGACTATTAGGCAAGAAACATTAATTTTAACGAAACCTCTATTTAGCTGGTAAAATATAAATAATATTACTTTTCAGTAGCAATTACATGAAAAAAATTCCCTTCTCTAATTAAACCCAATACAAAAATATTTTCGAAAAATAATATAGCAAGTTGGTTAGTAATTTTAAATGTTTTTATGTCATTATTTTTTTTAAACGTCTGCTTCACACTACACAGGCGCATTGTTCCAACAAAAAAAAAAGTAGGTGATGGTGGGGTACGGGGGAAATTAAGGGAGTTGCAAAAACAGGGTCTAGTGGGAGATAAAAGTGGGGAGGATGAAAAGGGGGTACCTATAGAGTGAAGCTAGGGCACTGGGGGGGTAATGCAAATGTTTGAAGAAACGGGAGATGGAGGAAGTTAAGGGAGAAGGGGGGCACGTTACAGAGTCATATTATATACCACCCAACCCCCCCTAACCCGTTCTCCTTCTACTCTTTCAGAACCCCACTGTACTCTTCTCACTTCTGCGCGTGGAGGTAGAGCAAATATTGACTCGCCTTGAGGGGGGCGAAACGCGATTACGGACAAATTAATTAGAGCAAGCTGTAAAATGGTTATAAAGACGGCCAATAGCGCACCACGGGCTTTGTTTTATTTAAGGAACAATCCAACCCTCTTTGAAAACACTTTGCGACTTGATTTGATTCATTATTATAAAATCAGGGCTAGGAAAGGATGATGTAAATCCTATCAAATTGACCATCATAGGGTGGTTTGTGATTTAATTTGATCGACCAATAAGCCTACTATTTTTTTTTTCTAGATTTGAGTAACGGTATTTTATCTAACAGTTTCGGTGATAGTTTGGCCTAAAGCTCCATTGTTGTGATATATTGAAATGTCTATGACTTGGAGATTGAGGTTACAATCGGATGTACTGAGAAGGTGTTTTCTAAATGGTTTTAAAGTATCTCTAAATGCAAATGTGGGTATATTTCCTTTAAATTTCAGCATAATTATCTCTGCTACATTAGTGTAACGTGAGTGGGTAGGGGAATAGCTCATTTATTTTATTTATTAACTACCGTTGTTGGTTTGTGATTTACATAGTTAGCTCAGGATTGTACCTACATACAACGAGAAACTATAAAAAAGTGGGTAGCTGGATGTTGAACGTTCTGATTTGCTCAACCGTGTGGAGAGAGGGACAGACTGCTAGTATTTTAATACAAAAAAAATATTACAAAATCTTAAATTACTTCAGTAAAAACATAAATATTTATAAAATATTCAAAAGCCAAAGATTCGGAAAATATATAAAAAAAAAATATTTAGCATATGGTTGATAAAATAAATTTCTCGATTTTCAAGAATTTAAGCTTTTAAAATATTTTATTAAATATTTATGTTTTTACTTGCGTAAACAAACGATTTCTAGTAATATTAAATACCAATTTTTAAGAGCTTTAATTTGGCAAACATATTTTTATTTAGCAACGCGTTTTACTACCCGTTCGGCTTATACTATTAAGTACTAATTATGCTACTTGGTTAGTAATTGGAAAGGTTGAATTTTGAGGATGTGAGCCCACATTTTCTTTAATGTAGAGTGGAAAACAATTTAGAAAAACACCCCAGTTCACCCGACCGAGATTCAAACCTCGACCTCCCCGCTCTCGGCAGTCGAGCTTAACACGAATCTAGTGCGTTAGCTAACTACACCACCGAGACGAGTGACAAACATAGTTAAAAACTTTATTGTAAAGCCATGATAATTAAGAAAATAAACATTCATATCATAAAGTTCATATGGTAAAACAAAATGCTAGATTTTGTTGATTTAAAAAACTATTTTTAATGTTCAAAAATATGAAAATAATATAAATGTACATAACTCAATGATAGCTCTTAGAGTAAAACAATTTCATAGTTGCTATGATTGTGAAAAAACACCGAAATTGGTAGTTATGAAAATAGAAACACTACACACTAAAACTTAAAAGGAACAAAATGAATGTTTTGTAATATGTTAAGAGATTTTTAGCATATACCTAGAATTACATTTTTGCTATACAAATATCTCTTTAGGAGGAAGGCAAATACCACTTATTATACATCAACTTTACCGTATTTTAAATTTCCTGCTAAGCTATATTTTTTATAAAAATTAATATTCCAGTTAATGCAATATTTAAGTATCTAAGCTTAAAATTTTAAATATAATGTATCAGGCCGAATAATCAAACAACAACATATTAAAAAATACAGCATGTGTTTGTCTTAGCCTCTTTCTTCCTTCCCCTGAATCAACCCTTACATATCCCTCCTTCAACACCCCTTACTCTCAAACCTTCCTCCCGAGTCTTATTTAGTAGTAAAGTCTGCGAGGTTATTGTTTGCTCGTGCCAACTTTCCAGGCTACTGTAACGCTGTCTACCGGATGTTGCAGGAAGTGACTTTGTATCGAGCTTTTCACACCCTCCGATAACTCGACAAACTGCCTACAGGGAAGATTCATTTGGATGTGTGCTGACAAGAAATGGCAGAGCCCTTCCGAACAATCCACTTAAACGCAACAAAAGACCTCTTTTATTGTTGTTGTTGTTGTTTTAGAGACTAGTGAGTGACAAAGAGTGAAACAAGAGTGGGTGTGGGGGTAGGGAGAGACAAAGAGAGAGGGAGGGAGATTTATCGAATAGCCTACATTTGAAAAAAGTTCCGGAAATTGGTTGATGTGTTTCAACTGAGGTTCATTCTAAAATTCAGAGCGTGTGAAATTCACATATTGTTGCTTAATTGTTCAGCTTTTGCACCAACAAAATATAAATAAACAAGTTATGATTTTCAAGATTTTGGTTTTTCTTTTTACATCCATCACTGTTTCCAACCTGTGGCCCAGGTCAGTTTTTTTATTCAAGGCATGTATTTTCTATCACTGGACCTGCCTGTCTTTGCTTCATTCAACTTATAATCTACGTATGACTAGAACAGGCACAACATACAGCTCCCAGCCGTTAATATGTCACATTGTTCACCAATGATAACATTTTCGGTCATACTGGGAATAGAATATGGGACCCTTAGCTCGGAAGACAGACACGCTATCGACGGAAATAAGGTGTCAGATTTTACAAACAAGTTTTTAACATAATAATAATAGCTTTAAATAAATATACCTGATATATTAAATTTATTCTTTATTACTGTTCCCCACCAGCAGTGGATGGATATAGTTAGTTATTGGTAATTATTATTATTATTTTTTTAAGTGGAAAATTCACTGAAAAATATCGGTTTTATTTTCATAGCAAATAATGCTCGATCACTTTAATAAGTGATATCAATCATCACCATTCGTTAAAGAGACTAAAATGAAAGGTCTGATTCTTATAAGAAAGACTTTTGAAAAATATTTATTTTTGCGGATGAAATTGATAACATTTAATATTAGTCGTGTTATTTTGTAGACTTGATTACTATGTGTCAAGGCTAACAACTTTAGATCATATTACTCGAGGTACTTGAGAGAAAATCTGATAATCATTTTAGCTGTAAAATAAAGCTCTTTATACGAAAGTTGGGCTGTGTTTGTTCTACGGATGCTTGTTGGTCTGTTTTAATTTTTCCACTATCAGTAACGCCACAGTGGCGGCTTGAGACCAGCTAAGTGGGCTTGGTTGATGGAGATGGTAAGTAGATACCTTCATGACCTATGCGCCTACATAAATATATAAAAATCAATCAAATAGTGTGTTGGAGGATGAGTGTGTGTGTGGAAGAGAGGTAAAAATTATTCGGTAAAAATTTTAGTTAATTTAATCCCAGCGGCTGTATTCGCCAAGGCTTTGATTATATAATATAATATTGAAACAGTAGTACATCAGGTCTACAACATCCCCAACGTTTGTGACAGATTCAACCCCCAAGCATTGTAGTCGATACGTAAGTGTTACTAGATAACTATAATAACCACTATTGCTTTATTTTAACTCATTCATTAATTTTATTGGTGTTAACATCCTCAAGATAGAAAAAAAACTTGGGCTATCAGGTTTACGTTTTTTCCATTATTATTATTATTATTATTATTAGCACCACGTCTTACTACCCGTTCGGGTTATACGCACTTACGCTAATGTGTAATGGTAGGGTGATTGTGAGATGAAATGGAGGACCTACAGTTTAACGTGGAATCCGAACCATGGTGGAGGACTGGCATTCCTCACATTCACAAGATGTCTTGTCAGAGGTGAAGGAAGGGTTTGGTAATCAGATAAATCTTTGCCGGTACCGAGGATTGAACCCCGGCCGCCAGCTCAGAAGTCTGACACCTTACCGCTAGACCGCCAGGTCACCTACTTTTCCATTCAAATCACAGGATTTTTTCTTTTTCAGAGAAAATAAATAATAATAATTTTCCTAAACAGAAATATCTCCGGGAAAGTTTTACATCTCATATTATTAGACATCAGTTCAGGTGAAATTTACCGTGAAATGATGCAATCAATATACTAATAGGATTTCACGTTCTACACACAGCTATATAGTTTATATCAACAAGGTACCAACAAAATTAAACAAAATGCCTGTGCAGGTGGTTGAAGAGTACACCCCAATAAATAAATATACTATCGAATAAACAAACTAATAATTAGGGAAATTATAACAATGATTTCTAATGATTGTGGGAAATAACACGTGGGCATGGGGCATCTGTAATTATAAACATCACTGTATTGGTGACATAATCTACTAAAATAATACTAAAGTAATGACAATGGTGAAGTTAAAAGTTTGAATATCTAACACACTATCTCAGTCAGTCTGCCTGGTGAACTAGAGTCCCGGGTTTGATTCTCGGAACGACCAAAAAATTTACCACTTGTGAAGTGTTGGTTTCCTCTTTCACAGTGATGGATTAACGTCCGGGGGGCTAGAGGTTGTGTCTTTTATAGGTTAAGGTTAGTTAATAATGGGTGTGTTGATATCATCAGTAGATTCATAAAGTTAAATACATAACATTTAACGAGATATATTTGTTAATATACTGATATCCAATAGTAGGAAAAAAAAGATTCAAAGGTCTGGCTAACTTTGCGGACGGTCCGGACAACAAGACGAGATGCACGTAAATGATAAGAGTATTTTATCACGTAAATGATAAGAGTATTTTATCACGTACAATCTATAGTCCATTTTTCAAGGGAAGGACCTTATCTGACAACTGGAAAAGTTACTAAATCTACTTTCACTTATTCTTAAGATTTACAGCAGCCACTCTTTCTATACTATATTACCGATATATATACCAAACTAATAAAACCTAATCTGTAATAATATATGCATGAGGGGTCACGGTTTGTTTGTAGGAGAGTTATATTTCTGTCAGTTATTAATTAAGAATGGATGAAATTAGAGTACAATAAATTATTTCTCTTTTTATTAAATACAAAAATTGAAAATCCTGCTCCTTTAGGCTCTGCCCCGTGATCTATACTGTAAGTGTTCAAATGTTTCAGCCTTATAGGCCCTGTGGGGGCTTCTGGAAGGCACGTAAAAATACACAAATACACAAAACACGAAAGGAAATTATACAGTATATATCTGGTTACAAAATCGATAAAAGGTTAATTTGTCTTGAAGCTTGCCTGAAAAACTTGAGTTTCCTAGCTATTTTGAACTTTGATAAAAAAATTTTGGACCCTCCAATTTCGGGACACCCTATAGGAGTTTTTGTTCGCCAAACATTCCTGTACCATTTTTTGGTTAGGGGTTACCTGCGTGCAATATTTAAGCTTGCTGGGGTTTTTGAGATTCGATATTTTTTTTGACTTAAATTTTTTGGAAACTCCCCAATTTTATGAGGCCCCAATGGGAATTATAGATCACCATTCAATAAAAAAAAATCTATAATCTGTCTCGGCTAGGTTCTGTCACGTGGTCTTTATGAGTGTGCAATGTTTCAGCAACAAATATAGTAGAAAAATAGAACATCCCATTATACCAAAGAGTATAAATGAAATAATACACACTTTTTGGGAAACTTTGAGAAAAGAAGAACATTTCTGTACACACTAATCAATTCATCGCTTTCAAGTTACCTCAATTTAAACAATATATACATATAATTTATTACATCTCTGCAAATATTTGTTTGAAAAAAATATATATTTCAGATACTATTGAGAATAAAAATAGTGTAAGTACTGCAACTTACACATTGGTGAGTTATTTAGTATCGCAAATAGTTGAAAATATATGAACAAAATTGGAAATGTTCGCTTCATTTTCATAGAAAAATAAAAATATAAATTTTGTTTATAATGCTAAATAGTATCCAAATAAGTTACGAGATTTAATCAAAATCGTTAAAGTGAAATTTGGAAAAATTGTATTACTCCCTCGCCCCCCTTCATTAAATTACCCTCATACTCTACTGTAAGTGTGTAAAGTTTCAGCTTTCTAGGTCGTCTAGAGGTTTCTGTCGGGTGCAGACAACACACACACACACACACACACACACACACACACACACACACACACACACACACACACAC
>CABEEJ010002187.1:87954-99871 GCA_901482245.1 Timema douglasi
ACAACTACAGCCAAGGACTGACAAATATATCCACAACTACAGCCAAGGACTGACAAAGCTATCCCCAACTATAGCCAAGGACTGACAAAGCTATCAACAACTACAGCCAAGGACTGACAAAGTTATTCACAACTACCGCCAAGGACTGACAAAGATATCCACAACTACCGCCAAGGACCGACAAAGATATCCACAACTACAGCCAAGGACCGACAAAGCTATCCCCAACTACAGCCAATGACTGACAAAGCTATCCACAACTACAGCCAAGGACTGACAAATATATCCACAACTACAGCCAAGGACTGACAAAGCTATCCCCAACTATAGCCAAGGACTGACAAAGCTATCAACAACTACAGCCAAGGACTGACAAAGTTATTCACAACTACCGCCAAGGACTGACAAAGATATCCACAACTACCGCCAAGGACCGACAAAGATATCCACAACTACAGCCAAGGACCGACAAAGCTATCCCCAACTACAGCCAATGACTGACAAAGCTATCCACAACTACAGCCAAGGACTGACAAATATATCCACAACTACAGCCAAGGACTGACAAAGCTATCCCCAACTATAGCCAAGGACTGACAAAGCTATCAACAACTACAGCCAAGGACTGACAAAGTTATTCACAACTACCGCCAAGGACTGACAAAGATATCCACAACTACCGCCAAGGACCGACAAAGATATCCACAACTACAGCCAAGGACCGACAAAGCTATCCCCAACTACAGCCAATGACTGACAAAGCTATCCACAACTACAGCCAAGGACTGACAAATATATCCACAACTACAGCCAAGGACTGACAAAGCTATCCCCAACTATAGCCAAGGACTGACAAAGCTATCCCCAACTATAGCCAAGGACTGACAAAGCTATCCACAACTACCGCCAAGGACTGACAAAGCTACCCACAACTACAGCCAAGAACTGCCAAAGCTATCCACAACTACAGCCAAGAACTGCCAAAATTATCCACAACTACACACATCTGACTCTAATGTTGAAATGCAGCATTAGTATGCAAAGTAAACACTCGTGTGTTCATTCCTCTGTAAGGTTGTCATTTTTCACTTTGAATTTGACTAAAATATCTGGACTGGTCCTGTGGACAACCATTACGTATAATTTTACACATTTATTAAATAAAAAACAATGATTAAATTTGATAATTTTTATAAATCATTTTCAAATTTTATTCCCATTAATTTTTGCTTTAAAGATACACTGTTTGAAAATAAATACAAAGAGCTGACACATAGGAGATAATATACAAACATTAATGTTGGTGTTTCAAAACGGATGAACAACGAAACAAAATGGAGTCCCCAAGATGGTCTATTGTTCCTATAAAGAGAATACCATGACATAACACACAGCCTCGTATAAGACGACATGAAGGTGACACAGAGAGTGGACCATCTGTGTTTGTGGTTGTTGTTTGGGTTCGTCGGACCAATGTCGTTATAGGGGGACGGACAAGAATTAGGTTGATGGCTGAAGAATAGGTGGGCGGGGGGGGGGGGCGGGGCTTGAAAAGGAGGCAGTTTGATAACAAATGAAACTCGTGACGAACAGGAAGCAGAAGGCTGTATGGGTTGGTGCACTCTCTTGTCACTAACTCGAAGGCAAGCTGACACGACACTCCTAAAAACTCCAGAGTGTTTACCTTCTCTTTGTTGACACAAAATAAATAAGTCGGCAAATAAAAGAAGATGCCATGTCGCCTTCACGTAGAATGACGCTCGCGTATTTTCATGGATAGCTAGTGTGTTTGGTGATGGTAGAAAAAATAAGAAAAATTATATGTTTAAAATTACAATATGATTTTCATAGAGATAAATCTCTTTATCTGACTGATGGAAGAAAATTTAGATCCACGCACCATTGTTTTAAGTTTTCAATCATTTTACTAATATATTATTTTACATCTACTAGCAATCAATGCTGCCTTTAAAATTTAGGATTTTAATTGTTTTTTAAATATAAATATTTTAACTAAACTAAATTAAGGAATATTTAAACTAGAAGTCAGAAAACACCAATATAAATATAAACCCAAGTAGCAGACATAAAAAATAAATACTTTTGCTTTATCATTATAATAATGTACCTTAAGTATGATAAAATCTCTAATTATTGAAATAATAAACGAACAAATTATATGTATTTTAATATCGATTGTTTTTACCGTATTATCACCAACGGCTTAAGGGAAAGAGAAAGGATGGGGAAAGCAGTTTATAATAAGTGCACTTGCGTTAGTATGTAGTTAAAATAGGATGGGGTTTAGAAGTATTGCACCTGCGTTTACATTCAGTGGGGCTGGGAAGGGGTTTTTTAGTTAGTGCACCTACCTTTAAGCTCAGTTAGAATGAGGTTTAGAAGTATTGCCCCTGCGTTTACATTCAGCTCGAGATGTGGAAACCATAATAATGAATAATGTGGGAGAAATCATATATAATTATCTTAGAACCCTAGATCCCGATAACTGTAAATGCGATGTATTAAGTGACGGACGCCTAAAGCCATGTTGCTATTGCTTATGGGTGCAAATGCATCATAAAAAGTAATGGGCACCTATAAATAATGATGTTACAATATACACACACTAATCATATATAGCTAATTAGTTTTATGATATATTACACCATGATATAATTTTATTTACGCGGTAGGGTTCAATCACACAGATAGACACGTGGACTAGAATTAAGGCTCATATAATCTGGTTAATCCACGACGTAGAGGCAAGGGTTCAAATCCTGGATGGTCGTATATAGGGCTTTATTTTCCCAAATGGTTCGTTATTTTACTTCCATTCATATGCTTGATAACTTTACTTTACATTTATATCCCTACCCCTTACCTCATTATTGTAGTTAAATTTATTTTATACTGAACGGATAGGGAAACGTGGTAAAAAAAACATATACAAATAAAATATCAGTCGAAAATGTTTGAAACTAGTCCGCACTATCAATCATTACCTGTAGTGTGCTGTCAAAATAGGTCAGAAGATGGCGATAGATTGAAGTTATTTACTAAACAGAGAAACGCAGGAAAAGTTGTTCTAAGTTTTTCTCTTGTTAGGGTTTAAAGTTTGGCAAACTATCAAGGATGCAAAAAGTTTTTATAATGGCTTTTGAAACATCTTAGAGGAAAAAAAAAATTAAAGAAGAGGGTGAAAATATAGGTCAGTCTGAAAATAACAAACACAATTTTGAACCAAAATAAAAATAAAAAGTTAATGTTTAGTTTTCAAGAAGCTTTTAATTATTCTAATTACTTTTTCTCGACACCTTGAAGAGAGAAGTATTTTGATAGTAAAAAGAATCGAACTCAAAATGTTGATAAATGTTTAAGTTTCATGAACCCCTGGAAACAAAAAGTGGTTTTCGCAAAACCGTCAGTCTGTACTTTGGGTTAGAGCCTATATATATTAAACAATGCCTATATATAGAATTTAATCAAAATCGTTGTGAATTTCTAGAAATTATATTTTTTCTCTTATTGCCCTTCAACTAAGCTATCCTTAGATTTAGGGTTATATAATACAAGGGCAATAAGAGAAAAAATATAATTTCTAGAAATTCACAACAACGATTTTGATTAAATTCTATATATAGGCACCGTTTAATATTATAAATAAGATGGCAGATCTCATTTTCTCATAAAAATGACTTTGGCTGTAGGTACTTAAAATGGCGGGAACTCTTACAATTTTATTCATTTCTCCACGGCTATTTGAGATACAGAATAACTCTCTATAATAAGGATGTAGTACTATTAAAGATAAACATATTTCATTTGGAATATATTTTTATAAGACCAATAATTTCTTAGCTGTGATCAATTATATGTACTTTTTAACTTTCTCCTATAGTCTATTGCAATCAGGAACCACATTAAAGAAACTTGTTAATTCACTAACTTTGAATCATTTTGCCAATAAATAAATGATATGACACAACGTACTGAATTTCTCACTCCTTTGTCTTAAAATGGAGATATTCGCTTATAGCTTGGAAATTGGGAGATGCCTTCCATGTTCCTATGTAAGAAAAGACTATTTACAATAGATGTAAAGAGAAAAGGAAAAAAAATCTAAAAGTAATTATGGCAATCAATAAATTAAAAAATTGAGACAAAACATTTGATAGGCTGTGTGTTTGACAACAAATTGAGTACACTCGCGGACGGGATCCATAACATAACGCCTAAAAGCAGTTTATGCCTAAGAAATATCATAAGAGAAGTTAAAAGAGATAATATACATTGTCACAGTCACATAATTTGGGAAAGGGGAAGGGGGGAAGGGGATATTCACATTTCATCAAAGAGAATACGCGAAATAATATACACTGTTCCGGAGGCATATTAATAATTATTGCTCTGTGCATTTTAAAATTCAGTTTCTTGAACTTATATTTAAAAACATACACTTTACTAAAACTAGGGTAATTTTGTTTATGAAAAATTATTCCAAATAAAATTTGGTCATATCTAATGATCCTACAACTTTATTACGATAGGTTATTTCATATCTCAAATAGGTGTGGTGCTTTCAATAAAATGAGAGATATCAGCCTCTGATTAATTTTTAAGGGAAAATGAGATTCACAATTTGTTTTTTTGTAACATTAAACCAATGAACACAAATTTTTATCAACACCTTTATATTTGTTGTCTTTTCAGCCTAAAGTAAACTACCCTTAATTTTAGGGTTGGAATGATAATTTCTAAAATAACCTATGAGCGACCTTAATAAAACTATAGTTATAGATTTGCATCTTGATCGATTGTAAAATTTTGGTTCTAGGCCAAGATTAACACTCAGACATACATATTGACAAGTAGACAAATAAAAGGCACTGCTAACACCAGATCTTTGGGTTCAGGGGGTCTTGGAACGTCGAAATATATAAAAGTATCAACTTTTTTTTTTAGGATCACAGCACATTTTCAAAAATAGATATATATTATTTTTATAATCTTATGAAACTCTCTTCAGACACAAACTTTGAACAAAAGGTTAAATAAAGTTTTTCAATATTTTTAGCTTAAAAAAAATTCCTAATCAGTAAGCTAACTTTAATTTTTGGGTTAGACTCAAAATTTTGATTTTTGTCTGTAGATAAGACGATAAACACCAATATAAATATCATTCCGTTTCGGCTATAGGTATAAACAGGCATAATTATATGACTCACGTTTTTGGGTTAAGGGATACACGAAACGTAAAGATCCCCACGAATACAATATTTTAACTATATATGAAATAGTAAAAAATCTTCGCTTATCTAGTTTTAAAATATCTTCATATTTAAATAAATAACTATAGAAATATCTACAGCTTTTAACATAAAATCGTATTATCTTGACAGTTTAAACTAATAAAGTTAATATATTGTGCAGTGGCAGTCTTTCTATTCATTAGCCCTTTCTGAAAATTTATTCTAGAAGAATAGCGATAGAGAATATATGATTGAGAAGAAATGTAGCCTCATTTTTCGTGGATGTAGAATAGAAGACAATTTTAGTAAAACCACCAGCAATCAATCAATCCTATTGCCCTCACTTAAAAAAAAACAACGCCTTTGTATGCATAATCATTGGTGAGTTTAGAAGACATAAATAATGAGATAACACTTAAAAAGTAATGAGAAGTTCAGTGGTAGTGAAATTTTATCTTTTGTTTGATTTCACTGTAGAGAATTAATAGTAGAGGAAAAATATTATATTATCGGAATATATACACTTCGTTTGTCCAGAACGTTATCTAGCTTACCTTGACAAATTATTTTGTGGTGAAGCTTATGAGATGGGCCATAGCTTAATCCGCCAAAGAAAGCCTTAAACGTACCTTTCAAGATAAGACGAGTGTAAAGCTCGACCAACAAATTTATTACATTTATTTGTTTAAAACTCTCAAATTTGTCAAAGATACTGGTTAAAAGCAAGTAATATTTTTACATTTATTTATTTAATTTTTGTTTTTATTTGATTGTCTTATTTGTCTAAAAATAGAGCTTAGTAAATAAAAAATAAAATATTGTCAAGCTTTTATTATCAATAAAACTACTACTTCAGATTATTACGAACCTTGGTTCGTTAAATAAATAAGATGGTAAACAAATGTAAGTACTTCTTGAGCCCATCATCCCTACCGTTAAACCTAGATCGACTACTGATATAGATTACAAGAATAACAACTTTTTTTTATCTGTGGCCCATCAACTCTTTACACAATGGCGAACAGTGCTCTCTTTCTTACTTTATTTTTATAGCATCATGATAAAAAAAAAAAGAGAATGTAATGGTTTTCCACAATAACCACTTGAAGTGATGGATTGGAACGCATTTCGCAACCGGAAATGACATCGACCATTAGGCTACGGCTCTGTATGAAATACATTGGCTCGATGGTTTTCTTTGTTTCGTTGTCAAGTTCAAAATAGGGAACACACACATAAAAGGGATTACTTTTTACCACGATCTCAGGGGATTTACCCAACCACTTTACTGATTTAAAAAAAATGTCTTAAAGCTCATACACCAAGGATATTCTCAAATATGTTAAACTTGAAAAAAAAATGTTCAGAGAAGGAAATTTTAGCCTATATATTTTAAACTTAAAGCGTTACCTTTCGAAAATGATTCCTTCAGATTTTAACTATTATTTTGAAAAATGAAAGCTTATACCCTAACAAGGATCTACCCAAAATATTTACATCTAAAATATAATCAAAGGGGTTACTTTTTAATTTGAGATTCAAACTAGACTAGGAACATATTGAATAATACCTAGATTAATTGAATATTCAATCTACAACACTAAAGTCTGAACTCGAATACATTGAAATATACATCTGTACATGAGAATCGAAACGGGACCTTTGACTTATATTTAGATATCAATGATAGCTCTTGATAGCTGATGATATTTACAAGTCCATCACAGACTCCTTATAATATGAGTGAAGAATGACCCTGAGCACGGAGAGATCCCTGAATAGCTCAACGGTAGAGCATTCGTAAGATAAGCCAAAGGTCCCGGGATTGATTCCAGTGTCCAGGTGTCATTTTGCAATTTATTCGATTATAATCAAGATATGGCTCATGTCCGTAACTATAATGATTCATCACCTCAACTTCGCCTTTAATATATACGGTACTTAAGAGAATTGAATTGAGAAGTTTCATTAAAAAATTTACACATGTTATGAAAAACTGGTCAACTAGTGTCAATATAAATCCCTTACACAAAAGTATGTAATGTATTTATAAAAACAGTCATTTTCCGTCCTTACTCTTACTAAAGCCGACGTGTTCTCTCTTTCTTTAGCTTTTTAACTACATATTTTATAGGTATATCGTATATTATCTACTAGATTCTTAATGGATATTTTCAGAATATTATCATAGCTAGCTAGCATGGTATATTAGTATATTTAATGATATTTTCTTAATCAAGATAATACTTATAAGCCATCATAACATGGTATACACCCCAAACCTATCGTTACTTGGTTTATTATATTTTATGATCTAAATATGGAAGAATCTCTCGACAGTTACAAAATTACAGATTTTCATGTATTTATATGCGAGTGCATGTGATCTGCAACTCTCTTTTCATAGATAATATTAATATTCTTTAAATATTACTTAAAATAGATCGAAATTTAATCATTCTTGACCACAAATAAAATATAATTACACTTTCTAAAATCTTATGTTCAATAAAATAATAAAATATGTCATGAGGCTCACAATAAGCTCGTTTTATAGTGATGCGGGGTTTGGTCTTTGTAACATTACCAGGTAGATTTTCACACGTTATTTTATACTTCCAGATTATTAAGGTGTTTATTCTTCTTAAGTCAACGCCCCGAAGGTTTGTTTGATGTTCTTTATATCCATCCGGAGCTGGGCACGCACTCATCCCTTCGACTGGTTAGTGTTGCCTACACCTTCTGGTAGAAATCCCATGTACTAAGTTTGTTTAGGAAGGAAGTGTGGTTGCTCCCCGTTGCCTTCCACACTGAATGTATATGAGCGAGCTCGAAAGGGCCTACCAATTTTACTGGAAAGGTATTTTAATATACTTGAAACAAACGGCTTTACTTCCCCTTCAGAAGGAAGTTGTGCTACGGATTTTTATTGCTCAAGGAAATTTCTGTTGACTTCGACTGGGTTTGAACCTAAGAGCATCGGGTCTTGAGGCGAGCACTTTACCCCAAGACCCCTGAGGTCGACTATTAAAGTACACTTCTTCTAAAATATTTTCTTTATACCTATCCCGTTTATTAACTTTTAAACAGTTCATATGAAAGTACTTAAAAATAACATTACACACACAAGCAATTGGAATATAAATACTAGAAAAATCTCCACAGACAAATACGAGACGTATTTAGACAACGCCAGAGATCGATCCATTGTCCCCTGGACCTGTAGTTGACCCGGAAACGTTAGCTGACTATTTTTGTCTGTTAGAAACATTTCAATGGAGGAAATGGTGGTATAAAGAGCTATTAATAAAACAGTGCTTTTAAATAATTGAATGACCTATGTCCCAGATACTGTTGATCGTAAAGAATCAATCGATTTCCAATATTATTCAAGCATTAAACTACAATTATCTACTTCACTGGCAAAATGGCTTCAGGCGTCCCTCTCCTGTTGGACATGCCTGCTGATTACGTAGGGGGATTGGTGTTCGTATTCCAGCCAGATGTACTGAGAGGGTTTATATAAAATGGTTTGTATATTCCTTATCCACGGAAATTCGGGTACTCTTAATCTAAATTCAACATTCCTCCCCTCTACCTCATCAATGTGGATATACGAATAGTTTGGATGGATAGTAATATGCAGAGTATGGCTTGGACCACCCACAAATAAAATATAAAGAAAAGGTATATAGGTGCATAAAGAAAGGTTTAAATTATCATTCTCAGCTAAAGGATACATTTTGGGTCTTTTTCAAATGTTAGGAAAAATATAACTAACTTTAGGTTTATAATAAAATTATTTCAAAGTTTTATATATATTCCGCTAGTTATTATTATTATTATTATTACAGTAGCCCCATGGCTTTTTTGGTGCTGACTGAGAGCTCACAGCTTAATTCTGACAGTCAACATTTAGGTATATACCTAAATTTTGTCTGTCAGAAGTGACAGCTGCTAAACACATATTTTGCAGATCATATGGTTCGGCGTAGGGATACATAATTTTCTCTGGTAACTTTTCAAAGCCGTCAGCTATTAGCTGTGAGCTGTCAGACAGCACCAAAGAAGCCATGGGGCTACTGTAGGTATTCTGTATTATGACGGGTCAATTTCTTTTATCAGTGAAACTTAGACCTCCAAAGTGCCCTGTCCTCTGCCTCCTCCATAAACTACCATAATTTTCTTATTGCCTTCAAGTCATCCAATATTTGAATCCTCCATTTTCCTAAGCTCCAATTTCCCTTAACATCTCCTTCTATGACGTGCGGAAATAAGTTCCTCCTAAGGATGTGTCCGATCCATTGTGCTTTTTACCTAAGAATCGCATCCAAAATTGTTCTCTTTTCAAACATACTTAAGAATTATTCATTTGTCACCCTGTCTGCCAACCTGATTTTCTCAAGTCTTTTCCAGCTCCATCTAGTTATTAAATAAGATTCATATACATTTATATATATATTATATACATATACATTTTTTTATATATATATTATATACATATACATTTTTTTATATATATATAACATATACATTTATATATAGCCTATATATATATATATTATATACATATACATTTATATATAATATATACATATACATTTTTATATATATTATATACATATACATTTATATATAATATATACATATACATTTATATATAATATATACATATACATTTTTATATATATAATATATAAATTTATATTTATACTTATATATACATTTATATATACATCAATATATATATACTTATATATACATGTATGTATATTATATACACTTATATATAATATACAGCTATATACTTATATATTTATATTTATACATTTTTATATATAATATATATAATATTTATACCTATTTATATATAATATTTATATTTATACCTATTTATATATAATATTTATATTTATACCTATTTATATATAATATTTATATTTATACCTATTTATACATAATATTTATATTTATACCTATTTATATATAATATATAACATTTATATATAATATATAACATTTATATATAATATATATTTATATATACATACATATATACATTTATAAAAAATTCAAGTACTCCTAAAACCTCATTCCTCTGGCCGTCTTCAACCACCTTTTCCAACAAATAAAATTTAAAATTCAATACAATATTAGCGTTATATTACAAAACCTAGATTGTGTGTGATTGTATTGTCATTAATGCAATATATTTAATACATTAGTGTTCAAAAGCTGTCTAATGGTTTGATAATAACTCCTCTGGTCATTTTATTTAGTACATTAAGGCATTACTATTGAATATAACCCTATATAGGCCCTACCAAAAGTATTTTTTTTTTTTTGAAGACCAAGAAGGGCGGCACGGGGTGTCGGAATGGTGTATGATGAAATAAAATGATATTTGGCCTATGGATTATTGTGAGTTTACTACAGATTTTAATACGGTGGTTTCCTTAAGAATATTTTTATTCAACATCACTTCCCTGGTTGATTTATTAAAGTCTTCATTCAAAGATATTTTGACTAAACATAAAATATTCCTTATAACAAAGTGTGTATATATGAGTCATGCCAATTTGAAAAATGTGCTTGCCGTACATGGGCTCGTTAAGATTACTTAATAAAAAAATTATCATTCCCCTGGCAATAATTACATTCAATAAACAAACGAAATGATTTTTTTACATTGTGAATTGCATTTATTACTAAATAATGTATGAGATAACAAAATAAGAATTATACAAAATATTTTAATTTCTTAAAATTATATGTTCTAAATTTTCCCTTTTGTAGAGAATTACCCGTGACACAAAGTATGATTTATATATGCCATAGGTCCCAATATCTCACGAATGAAATAGTTTTGACTCTCAATATCCAGAAAAAAAATCTAAAAAAAAAGTCTCCAAGTCTATTGACATAAGGTGTACACTAATATATTGAAGTGATTAGTCAAACACCGGGGGTAAATAACAATTAAAAAGCTATATAGAGGTTTACAGCGTTGAAATCACTAACGTATGATGATACAGTGAGTGAATGTGTCTCTAATCCGTTCGACCGATAGTCGGTTCATTAAAAGGCTAATTATATCATCGGAAACATACGTTTGGTATGAAACAACGTTAAAAATATCAATCATTTGTGTGAAATAAAACCCAGTCACCATTATTATAATGCTAAATCCAATATGTTATATATTTAGCCTCCAAAACTTCCCTTTCTCTTAAATCACGATTTCCTGATATTGATCAGATCTCATCATGGCAGCCCTATCTTGAGGACAAATTTACTGAAACACCAATTATTTAAATAAGCTTTAATAAATGTGTAAAGGGTATATATATTTAAGTGGATGAACAGTAAAAAAAAAAAGATTCAAAATTAATGTCTTTCTAAGAAACAGAAGCAAAAATTATAATTAAAAAAACGTGTCTACAAGTTATTCATTCATTTTAAATTCTATTATAATTAAGTATTCCCTTTTTTTTATGCATCCTGTGCGTAGGCCTACAAACTTAAAAATACATGTTGGATGTATCCTCGTGGATATTAAATTATTTATTTGACGGGAGTCCTCACCATATCACCTAAAATTGAAGCTGTCACCATCCGACGTTGTCGGTTTGACCACGGTTAGAATGAGTCGAGTAAGCGTGAAA
>CABEEJ010002187.1:100458-120903 GCA_901482245.1 Timema douglasi
AAAAAAAAAAAAAAAAAATACTGAGACAAGTTAAAAATAAAATAAATATATCTTTCAAACAGAGCAGTAAACATAAAAATTGAAAATTGAATCTGAATAAAATTAAGTATTGATATAAAATTTACATTCACTTCAGTGATCTCTAGGTCTAAGGCCTTTATCTCGCAAATCTCAATAGACTAGATTGATAGTGAGAAAACCCACTTCGGTAGCCGCATGGTCTAAATCGCTACTTTCATGTTAGACTATACTTCTGAAAACAGGGAGACTGGGATTTGATCCCGGTTGGGTGCATGGTGGGTGGTTTTCCTAAACAGTTTTTTACTTGCCTTCCACGCAAATGCGGGTGCGTTTCCTCTAAATAAAACTCTCCTAATTCTTATCTAATTAGCTTAATTAGTACATATACACCTAACCCGAACGCGTAGTAATACGCGGTGCTAGAAAACATCAAGGGGAGGTTGGGGTTTAAATTTTGGGCAGGTGTAGTAAGGGTGGCTATAGTGCAAAAATTTATTTTTGTCCCTTTACTCAAACGTCATTAGATATTATAGAACCTGTACCATCCTCATTTATAACCTAGTAGATTATTATTATTACAATTATTATTTAACAAGGCATCTTACTACCCATCCGGGTTATACGCTTTAAGTACTAATTACGCTAATGAATTAGGAATTGGAAAGTTTGAATTAGAGGAAGTGAACCCGCATTTGCGTGGAGGGAGAGTGTAAAACCATTTAATGAAAACCACCTACAGTTCACCCGACCGAGATTCAAACCTCGATCTCCCTGTCCTAAGCAGTAGAGCTCAACACGACTAGCGCGTTAGCCAACTACGCCACCGAGGCGGGTAACCTAGTAGAGTAACTAATTGTGGATAGTCCTGTTAGGTAGTTCATACTTGTTGCAATTTATTGGAATATACAATTCTATTTATTTGCACTACAAAGGCTCAAAAGTTTTCACATCTCTTAGTTAGACCTTAATTAAACGAAGAAAATTAAAATATATTTCTACTTTTAGGAATTCAACTAAAGCTACCAGAATTAGAACAAAAAATAGCATGCATAGTAATTTATTTTTTATTTTGTTTTACTACATTTTAGACGAGAAAAACTGACGCCCTTGTCAAAATGTCCTCAGATTTGGATTGGTAAGCATATTAGTCCTGAGGATTATTTTGAAGATTGACTACTTTGTCAAACAAAATAATCGTCAACCTTAAATTAAGTGGAGGGGACTAACTTAATATACAGATTAAAAAGATTAAGTAATTTAGTATACAACTTTTTAAATTTATTACATCTTTCAGAGACTACACATTTGCGTCATGACCTTAAAGTGCTCTATTCCTTATCAATCTACTTGTCCACTAGCATAGCTTGTTATTAATATAAAATTAATCCTGTACTATATTGTATTAATTTTTTTATATATTTTAAATGGTTTCAACATATACACCTCTTTATCAAATTCAAATATCTATCAATTTATTAAATTTGTAAATCTTATAATTTTTCTTTACCATAGCATTACATTTTGCAATCTATTTACCGTCCACTTTAGCTTTTCATTGTTTTAGTATGTTAATTTTACCAATTTTAATATAACAATTAATTTAATTTTTTTTATTTTACTAATATCGATGCTGTGTCTATTATGTCATAAAACTAAGAAACTTCAATATTGCATTATTCTTTTTTTAAAGTATTCATACCACTAAAATAATATGTTATTAATTAGTCTAAAAACCAAACAAATAGTATCTTTAATCCATTTGTAGAGTTAGATGAGTAGAGATAAGGGAGTTTGGTTCAATTTTGGGTTTTGAATCCAAGACGTGTTGCATCATATTAAGTATGTTGCTTCAGTTGGTTTGGCCTCTATACACATTTTATGAATTAAATAGCCAATCTTTTATAGTTGCTATGTAAAGTTATAACCGCATTTAAATATCATATTATTTAAATTGAAAAATGACACCTGGACACGGGAAGTCAAAGGGTCATGGGTTTGATTCACGTGTCCAGGTGTCATTTTTCAATTTAAAGAATACTTCAAAATATATATAGGAAATCTTTACCTACCTTCACATTCATTTTAATAACACAAAACCAGGTCATCCCTTTCAGCGTTTATTTTAGAAAGACTTACTTTCAAATCCGGGTTCAATGATCTGAAACTAGGTCATCACTTAAAATATATATTTTAGATAAACCTACTTTCATATGCTGGTTCCATTACCTAAAAGTAGGCCATTACTCACGGAATATAATTTTAGATTGACCTATTTTCAAATTCGGGGTAAAAGACCTAAAGTAGGTAATCACTTACGGTTTGTATTATAGAGCTATCTACAACCCCAAACGGTTTTACTGACCCCAAACTAGGTCATCACTTGCAGTATTTTCCACCTCGGTGGCGTTTTTAGCTAACGCGCTAGTTGTGTTTTGAGCTGGACTGCTGAGGACGGGGAGATTGAGGTTCGTATCTTGGTCGGGTGAACTGGGGGTGGTTTTCCCTAAATGGTTTCTAAACGCAAAGCTTATATAAATACGCGTCTTAAAACTTGCTTAACCTAAAAAAAGGTACGACTAATACTACGTATACAAGATCTTACACTTAGTTATTTAATAGCTAGATATAAGGTCAAATTAGAACAAAATTAGTAAATATTTTCTATATTATCAACTCAGGAGTATGAGAGAAAAGGGGAAGGTCACACTACACACATTTTCCAAGGACAACAACTTTAATATCTAAAAACTCATAACTATCTCAGAAAATACTTTTATTTTAATAATTTAAATATGATAAGATACCCCTTTTAACTATAATCTAAAGTGAACTAGAAAGGTCTCGGGATTGTCTATCAGATGGCGGCACTAAATCTACTAGGGTTAAAGTTGGAATCTACCCATATTTCCCCTGTACCTTTCAACTATAGTCAAACCAGAGCTACATAATCTTGTGGCTAAACATCCTAGAAGGTCCATTTAAAGTGTTAGTGATAAATATATAAATGTTGGTATCAAATTATAATGAACACACTCATTTGTATGTTATATGTGGAGGGAAATAGTTTACGGAGGTTGTTTGATATTTTTTTCCTCAAGCAAAGGTGTTGCTGAATATAAGAAATCTTACCTCAACATATGTTTACCCTCAATGGAGAACAGACTATCGCAGCCTCTACCCCCTCTTTTCCTCTCTCTGTCCCTTCTATTTCTACTCTCAAGTGTACAGACGATAGAATATCCCCCATTGCATGGGAACGACTTGAGGTAAAGCCATTTCACACACTTGGGGCCCCGTCTCATTACTTGTTTTATTCATTTCTGCTTCTGCGCTGACCCTCAACGTATCGTATGTTTGCGCAGTAAAACAATACGATGGCCGAGGAGTGGGTGTGTGGTATAGATAGAGAGAGTGAGAGAGAGAGCTGTAGAAGAAGAATAAGGGTGAATAGGCAGCTTCCTCGACATCCCCGTCACAAGTCTTAGCGTCGTAAAACCAGTAGCAAGTTATTGGGTTGTGTGATGTGCTCTTCTGCTCCGACCAAATACGTACATAAACGTGGTCAGAGGGGTACCTCCCCCCTCCCCCACCTCAATTCTGCCCCACGAAACGACCGTCAGTAAAATTGATGACGTTGGTAGTTAAAATAAGGTCAACAATACTGAATAAAGTTAAAAAAAATAAACACTGAAAAAACGGTAGTTCCTACACTGTAGAAAGAATATGAAATGTGTTTTTTAGTTAGGTTAGTCAGATTGTGACAGAAAAAACTTCAAAAGACCACTAAAAAATTTAATAAATCTACTTTTATGTACTCATACGCCAATACATGTGTTATGTTTGACTGATGATGACAACTTTGGGTACTTTAAAAACAGTAAAAATATTATTTTACCTATGCTTAGATTTACCAATATTATTTTATCTACACTACGTATTATTACCCATTGAAGCAATCCACATATTTACACTAGGGGATTAAGAACGAGAAAGGTTATTTTGAGAGAAAATGTACTCGCGCTTGCTTACAGAGGTAGTAGGAAACTATTTTGTATAAGCCCCTTTTATTAAACCCAACCAGAAATCAAACCTTGATATCACCAACACTTGCTTTCCAGTCTATTGTGAGAGAGACGCTTTAGACTGGAGTTTGACAACATTTTTGATATCGTGGGTAGTAGAGGGTTAAAAAAAATGGGCTTATTTTAAAAAAAAATATCGAGCGAAATATTTCAACTTTATATTTATCATATAGTAACTAGTTAATAGTCCATTTTTATAAACGTAATTGTTTGTTATCTTGATCTTTTACGAGCTAAATAAAATATCTGTGGGCTAGATCTGGCCCGTGGTCCGCAAGTTTCCAACCACTGCCTTAAGACTACGAGACCATTGAAGGGGGTACACAAAAACTAAAACGAAGTTATCTCAGATGCTTCTAATACTACACCACCAACATTGGCGCCGAACCAAAATTAATTTTGTAAAAGGACAACAGTATTATGTGCTTAAACTTTGAAAAATTATATATTTCTCTAATTCATAGAAAAATATCGGTAGTTGTGAAATAAATTATTTAGATATTTAAATTAATATGTGAGATTTGTAAAAAAAAATATTCACAGAATTGTTCAGGAATGCATGTCACGGTTTCACTGACAGTGAAAAAAACTATCCGAGTGAAATATATTAAAAGCTGGTAGGCGACGATAAGGAAAACATCGTAAATTAAGAGCGTCTCCCTCAATGAATAGCGAGTATTATTAGGTTAAAGCTATAACAAAGCGTCGCATTGGATTACGTTAACATGGAGTATTTATTGGAAAACAATGGAATAGAGACGAGTTAAAAACAGTACCTGACTAAAAAATAAAACAAAAAAAAAATGAAGGTATTGAACGTGTACTTTCTGAACACACTGATTATATCAGCACAAGATAATTTCTATGAGCGCAAGTAAAAGAGTCCCAATTTTGTCAAGAAAGGTGTTTTCACAAACCTTTCAGGGTTCTTCTTTTACATGCCACAATCAACATGGGACCGACGGGTTTACTTCCTATCCAAAGGAAGCTGGGCTAAAGATTCTTATCGCTCAAGACAAATCCATCAAACCCCGGCTTGGTTTGAACCCCTGAACATCGGGTGCTGAGGTAATAATTTAACCCCGAGACCACCGTTGTGAACAATTTAACTGTTTTCTAGTGACGAACACAGAACAAACAAATTGCTATTCACTACCATTTATGGTTCGAACGGATTCGTGTAGCTAATAGGCTTTAAGATGATCTCTCAAGTATACACAATTTATTATATAAGCATTTTCAATTGAATATCTTGCGATGTAACCTAAAATATCTGTATTTTAACAAATGAGAACACACACTGAAATAAAGTAAATTAAGAGTATGCCAAGTCAACATTGTCGATTTGAAGCGATATCGAAACTAGTTTATGAAATATTCCCGAAGACAAATCGAAGTTTATAAATATTATAAAAATTGTTTTATACTTTTAAAAATTCTTACTATTAATATTTATATAGTTTATGACGGCAAGTTTGATGCAAACATTTTTTTTAACTTCAAAAATGTAAGATTTAGTCCAAAAATGATATATAAAGTTGCTATATTTAATTACTACTTTTTTGCTATATATATAGCCTGAGGTACTCAAGTGAATATTTAAAATTGTATATTAAAATCACTTGAAATGAGCTATTAAATGAAATACCGTTTTAGTTATTACCGCATTGAAAAAAAATTACAGTAAAAAAAATACGTTCACACATCGTTTTACCTAGGTTCAAATAATATCCATACTAAATTCAATTAAAGTTGGTAGACGTATTTGGAAGTTATCACGGAACAAACAAACACATAGATATTTGGGTGCCCACCATTTTTTGAAATGAATTAATGCATCGTAAAATTATGTACACACTTTGTTTGGACTAGGTTTAAATATTATCCCCGCCAAATATCATTAAAATAGTTCACGAATTTGACCACTATCGTAGAAATAAAATTCGAACGGATAGACAAAATGCAAAATTGTAAAGTTAAAACATGACCTTCATACGGTCGATTTTTAACAGTAGAAAATTAAGAATAAAATAAACGTATTTGTATTTTTGGTATAAATACGTTTATTGTGCAAGCGTGGTATTTTTTTTAAAGAAAAACTCAGGCTAAAGTCAAAGTTAAATCAGGAATATGAAATATAATTTCAAGCTAAATATAAAAATTAAAAAATCACAGACGCAAATTTTTTAGTTCTTACCTGCATGTATCCAAGGTGGCAGTAGGTGGCGTTCACCAATGTCCCGACCTTGAATTTCTTGAACCGTATTCTAAGGATCCAATCCCGGGGTGTCCCACGGAAAGACCGGAAACGGTACCAGCACGTCATGGGCTTCCCAAAGGTCTCCTGTGTAACTTCAGGGCTGGACACATCCTCGTAGATGTCGACAGTCTTGTTGCAGTGATCGCGTTTCACTTCCGCTGAAAGATTATATGGAGACAAATGTACATTAGGATGATTATTATTAAAATTAGAAACAAGACAAGTAAATTTATTTCTTAAAGCTAGTGAAAATTTCATACAAATATTTCCCTTTATAAAGGTTAGAAAAATGCTCAAAAATCAGATTATTTCTTTAAAACATAGCTTTGGACTTTTTAAATATTCCTTAATAATAATATTAATATTTAGCACCGCGTCTTACTACCCGTTCGGGTTATACGTTTTAAATACTAATTACTCTATTGGATTAGGAATTGGGAAGGTTTAACTAGAGGAAGTGAACCCGCATTTGCGTGGAGGGAGAGTGGAAAACCATTTAGTAAAACCACCCCCAGTTCCCCCGACCGAGATTCAAACCTTGATCTCCCCGTCCTCAGCAGTCGAGCTCAACAAGACAAGCGCGTTAGCCAACTACGCCACCGAGGCGGGTAAATATTCCTTACAATGCGTTATTTTTCCTGAAAATTTTGGATAAATAGTTTAAACATCTTATTATTTTGGAAGAAAGCAAGGCTGTACAATTAAGTATATATAAATGACGAATATTGGTGGCTGGATTATTATAATTACTATGGAAATCAGCTGGAACTGAATCATGTTTGAATAAATTTAAAAAATGACACCTGGACAAGGATATCGAACCTGGGACCTTTTGATATAGCAGGACAATTCTCTACCCCTGAACCATCTAGGGATCGTCTCGTGCCAAGGGTTATTCTTCTCTCATAGTTTAAGGCAGAGTCTATGATGGATTTGTGTACATTATCAGCACTAAAAGCTATAATTAATATCACAGCCACCGGTGACTCGGTTTTGGCTTTATGTTGTCAAAAGTACAAACATAGTTTACATTACAAATGAAACATGATGGAAGAAAGCAACGCTTCAATTGTAAAAAAAAAAAATATCAGCTATAAGAATATTGTCTGTACAGAAATAAAGAAAAACATCTACTCAATGAGTCACAGTTTTCTATGATAGTATTTTTAAACATTATTACTGCCCTTGGTCACAGAGGTATTACTGTCCCTTATCAGGCCTCTTGTAATCTAATATTGTTTTCTTTCAACAACTATTAGAAGGTTGACAATTGTATCCATAGCACAAATTATAGTTTCATCTAATTTGATTTTTATCGTAAAAGAGCTTAGAGCTATTCTAGGAACTGCTGTATCATTATATTACTCACTACATTTTCTACCTCAAATATTTAAACTTAAATTATTCTGATCACTGTTATTTTTAAATTATGTCAGTGTTTAATCATTCTTACTAAAACTCTTATCAATGCACTATATTATACATTTTCTTATTTTTTTGATAACTAATCTATTGTTATATGTCATTAATTAACTATGATTGAGGTGACCTGGCGGTCTAGGGGTAAGGTGTGAAGACTTCTATGCTGGCGGCCGGGGTTCAATCCTCGGTCCCGGCATAGATTTATCTGATTACCAAACCCTTCCTTCACCTCTGACAATCATCTCACAATCACCATATCATTACACATTAGCGTAAGTGCGTATAACCCGAACGGGTAGTAAGACGCGGTGCTAATAATAATAACTATGATTGGCTATAATTTATGTAGTTTTGCTTATATTTCAGGTACTTGAGTATTCTTCACTGCTGACCTGTTATAGGTCTTGTGACTGTTGGTCAGCGCTTTAATAAAGGAATTAAAATTTGATTGGAATTGTCTTTAATAGTAATATTATTTTGTATGAAGTATTTTTTGCTCTGAGCTAAAAATATATTCTTGAAAAAATCTTCAGATTTTGTTTTAATGTCTTGAAATTATAAAATTAATATATGTGCAAAGTAAAAACTATTTATAATATCAGCCAACCTCCAAAAATGTATATCCTATTGAATTTTAAATGAAGTTTAAAATAGGAATACGTCAGATACTAAGCATCCAGACACTAATTATTTTTATTACTTCATTTTTGTTATCTAATGTGAGTTGGTTTCTGGATTCCAATAAAAATATATATCTAATTATTGAGGACAGAACGGAGTAATGTATTTTAAAGAATACCACTAGTATTCACTTAAATATACGCGAATAAATGTTGTGGGTATAAAATATATATATTGAGAGTAATAACAGAATTGCTTATTTACTTTGAATATTTGTTTTTTGGTTATATATTTAAACATATTAAAAATTTAGAAGTAATTGAAAACCACTCCTTTCAAAAAAGAGTTGTGGAATTTCATAACATTATTAAATGTATTAACATAAAAGTTATTTATTAATTATATTATTAAAATAATTAACAGCCGAGGAAAAAATATACCCAAACACACATATTTCAGACATTTTTCAACGAGCTAACACCTCAAAAAACCTAATTCAGGTAATGTATTTTTCCTCCTAAAATTTAATAAACCCCTAACTTTTTCTAATCCAAAGTATTTTATTAATTAAATCATGAAAGGTTAACAACACGTCTGTACCTATTTGCAGTTGCAGTAATACAATTACATCCCAATTAAAAACTTGAAACTGTGTAGAGTTTCCAGAGATGCAGCAAAGTTTGTAATGCAATCAAGAGAAAGGTCATAAGTTGGCTCAAATTAAAATGTTAATAACAATGTAAAGTCAAATTCTCAAACAAACTTTTGTTAGAAAAATAAATTAGCTATTACACTTGTTAAGAAATGTTTCCACCAATGTTCCTTTAACGTTTATTACCCAAGATGTTTGAAATAAAAAAAATACGCAAATTTTCACTTCAAATTTTGCTTGCGACATGTCACAATAAAAAACAAAATGCTGGTGGCATTCGAGTGAAAGCTAACAAAGTTGCGTATGGTATGGTTAAAGATAAAATTAAATCTCAATGTTTTTTAATGAACCTATTATTCCAATATTTAAATTAACCTCAAACATATTTTACTAGAATAACTTTACATAAACCTATATTCATAGGCGCCATTAGTTATTACTATGGGGGGCAAAACTAATCACTTTCACATTAAGTTAGGAAATAAAAATTATTTATTATGTATCAAATTAATAATACGAATAATATGATAACAGAATTAGTTTTTAAGCAATATAAACATTATCACCTATTCATTATAATACAACTTTGCCTGTAAATTTAATTGTCTGTCTGTTTATTAATAGTGAATTCAAAAAGTACTCATCAAATCGAGAAGGGGCCTTTTCTGTTTTTTTATTTAATTTATTATATTTAACGTACACTTTCTGAACAGACTTATTATATCAGCACATGAGTATTTTCTATGAGTGAAAGCAAAAGTGACTACCAATTTTGACAGGAATGGTATTTTCACATAACTTCCAGGGTTCTTTTACATGCCACAATCGACAAGGGACCAACAACTTTGTTTACCCACCGAATAAATTTGTGCTATGGACTTTTAACAGCTCAAAAAACATCCGTCAACCCTGGATAGGTTTGAACTCATGAGTGTTGGGTCCCGAGGTGAGAACTTTACCCCTAGACCACTTATGTTAACGACTTTTCTGTTGAACTATTTATTTTCCCGGGAACAGGTTAAGACATATACTATCACGCTATTTCATCAACGAATGAAAAACCCGTGTTTAAGTAGTAAACATGCGTCACGGTTGCTTGGTATGGGAACAAAGCATGGAGCTTGATTCAACCATTGGGAAAGGAGGGGGGGGGGGGATATTGGTTCTTCGAGAATCTTCATACGCTCATAAAGTACTGATCTCAAGTCGGTCTCATTCTTTTCCATAAAAAAAATAATAAAAAAAATAGTTGTATTGAATGCGTTAGCGCTCCGAATAATATTCTTGTTTAATTTTTGGTACTAAATCAAAATCACAATTTCGTTTGGGATGATAGAGCGCGCACTATAGAACTTCTTTCAAAGAGTCACGGTCAGTTTGCTTGCATTTTCGTTTTAGATTAAATTTTCAGTTATTTTTATGGTTTTGTGAGTAAATTGGCTTTATTTATTTTTTTGCTTTTCATACGAAATAAATTGAGACTAAAATAAATAGTTTTGAGATATTAATTAAAGCTATTAAATTTAAACTATTTCATTTAGTCTTCATTGCAACAATGCCTTTGCGTAAGCGAGCAAATTTTAATGCAGGGACTGAAAACATTAATGCCATTTATTTTGTTACCTTACTATGGTGTGTAGCGTTATCGAAATATAAAATATTTACTTGCTTCATACGTGTCTGAAATGTTTTTTTTTGTGTAGTTTAATGATTCACTGGAAATAAAAGTTAATTTACTTTAGTAGTTGTTTATAACTACTTTCATGTGTAAAAAAATTTGAGTCTCCCTTGATTAATTTTGAATTTCATCCTAATTACCTAAGGATTACCTTAGAATTAAACAATATAGTGATTAAAGATGGGTACTTAATAATGGTTGGGATAATACCTGGCTAGAGATATAACCTTATAGTATAATATAGTTATTCAGATTTTCCTTTTTCTGGGGGGAAAGGGGGTTTACTCCTAAATTGGATGGGTAATTTTCAGTTTTAGGATTTATTACAGTAACATAGACAATTTTCGTGGTTTGGATAAACTTTAGTCTACATTGTTTATTGCAGGTTTTGCAGATTCGATAATAGTAAACATATGAAGGTCTTTGGGTTTAATATTCATTGGTGGTTTAAGTGAAGGGCTGAAGTTGATCCCTGTCCGAACGGTAACTTATCAGTATGGGTCTGCCTTACTAGTGGGAGTGTTAATATTCAAACTTACATCTTGCGAATGAACGAATTCCTCGTTATAGCTCATGCTCACTGCCACCAACGAGGTGGCGCCCAACCATCAGGTCTCTCCGGGGGTTGACCTTGAATTTAGTGTGACCATTCCCAAAAGCTCAGTGAACCTGCCCTTCTCCAGTGATGCAACCCTGGATTGTCATAATACACCCTCTCGAGAGTCAAACTTATATCTTCTTGTTGATGTCAATACAGTCTATTTGCAAGAATGACGTCCTATACCATGTGATCACCATTGTGGGTATCAAATAAGTCTAGCCTGACGATAGTAACACAGAAGTAGGATATTTATCTATAAACGCTTTAAGTTTTAATCAGACTTCTTATTAGGTCCAGGATTTAAATTTGCTTAAAAAAAAAGAGTACTTAGTCTACAAATTAGGTACATAACCTATACCTGAACATGCATGAAATTAGCAAAATATTTTTATTAAAATGCTTTTAAATTGTGATTGTTTTCTCTTTAGAACAGTTTCTTGGACCCGATTCTTTGGCCACATGGTCTAACGCACTACTCTCATGCTAGACTTGACTAAGGGGAGATCGGGATTCGATCCCAGTCGGGTGCGCGTCGGGTACTAAATCGTTATTCACTCTCCCTCCACGCAAGTTCGGATGCACTTTCTCTAAATTAAACCTTCCTAATTCCTGACACATTAGTGTAATTAGTACATAGGCGTATAGCCCGAACGGGTAGTAAGACGTTATGCATTAAAAAAAACCATTCATTTATAATACCTAAAAAAAAGAATTAAATATACAAAAATTCAAATAGACGACACTTAAAGTGTGTGGTTAAATGAATGCAACTCACGATGTTCTGGCGAAAAGAAGATTTGAGCAGATTTGTGTGTTTGTGTAGAAATAAGAGGATACAATTAGATTACCAACCCTCCCACCATATAAATTCGAATATACTATATCCCCAAGTGTAGTGGATTTAGATATTGAGGCAGACAACTTTGCCAGTTTATTATTCTTTTTAATAAACCAATTTTAACTTTTACCCCTCTTCGGTGGCCGCGTATTCTAAGGCGCTACTCTCTACTGTTGATGATGGGGAGATCGAGGTTAAAATCTGTCATATGTACAGAGTTTAAAAAAAAATAGGTTCAAACTTTTACTCCACGCAAATGCAGGTACACTTCCTCTAAATATAAACTTACAAATCCCTAAAATCGTTATTCTAGTTAGTACATAATCGAATAGCCCAAGCAGGTAGTAAGACGTGGGGCTAAGAAAAACAAATAAACTTTTCTATGTAGAATAACTAAGACAAAATAAATTTAATATTTTCTAGGAATAATAATATTCGTTGAGTTTCATAAAGCAATAATGAATGTAACATTTTACTAAAATTGTATTAAAAAACCTGTACTATATTATATAAAGGATGTCCATACATTATTCCCACATTATAAACCTTAATAAATTGTAATTTTATAATATATAAGAAATATTACTCAAGTATTGAATAAACTATGATAGTATATATATATATATATATATATATATAATATGTATATGTGTATATGTATATATATATATATATATATAAAGGAGTCTTGAGCAGTATTATTTTTTTTAGCACCGCGTAGAACTACCCGTTCGAATTATACACTCAAGTACTGTTTACGCTGATGGTCTTAGGCATAAGGAAGTTTATATTTTGAGGTAGTATACCCGCATCTGCGTGTAAAGAGTGAAAACTATTTTGAAAAAAACCACCCTTAGTACACTCAACCGAGATTCGAACCTCTTATCTTTCTACCATCGGCTGTCTGGTCTACCGCGAGAGTAGCGTGTTATAATTAATAAACACAGACTTAACATACCTAAAAAAGTAATAAATTCCCAAATGATTATAATTGTGTGAATTTATGGACACCCTGTATTTATTAACCGAAACCATTAGAAAACATTTGGTGGAAATAGTATATGAAAGGAATAAAAATCAAACAATTTTGTAATAATTATTCATGAGCATAAGTTTAAAAAACATTAAAAAAAATTGATCAGATATAGATCCGAAACCTACTCAGTTGCCAGTGCGAGCGTTTAAAAGTAATAAACCTTCTCGAAAGGCTCTTACTATCTAATCACTATTCGATGGTCGATGGAAGCGAGCGAATTAATGAACGGAAAAAACAAACAAAAAACCTTGGAATGATTAATTTTCTAGAAGTGCCTTGACCACACTAATGACATTAATGTCAATTACCGTCGTTAATTGGGTCAGAGAGAGATTGGACAGGTGAATGATTAGAGCATTGACAATACTGAGCACTTTCTAAGCTTACTTTGTAATGTTCTCAAAGCAGATTAACTGGAAAATTGGCTACACTTTTATTGTAGAAATATAAAACTTATGTTTCAAATTTTGGTTGTATTAAAAAAAATTAGTAAAAAAATAATCACAATACAAGTTTTAATTGGTCTAAATTAAACGGTCTTTTAATGGAATGTACAGAAAAACGCACCGCAATGCGATAATTCAAGCGGTACTATCTTTATGAAAGTTGTATTTAGAAAACAATTTATGCTATATTTAGTAAGGAAAATATTTCATATTAGATTAATAAAGGGTGACCTGATGGTCTAGGCGTAAGGTGTCAGACTTATGTGCTGGGATCTGGGGTTCAATCCTCGATCCCGGCACAGATTTTTCTGATTGTCAAACCTTTCCTCCACCTTTGACAAGACGTGTATTAAACACAACTTGTGAATGTGAACAATGCCAGGCCTACACTGTGGTTCGGATTCCAGGTTAAACTGTAGGTCCTCCATTTCATCTTAAAATCACCCTACCATCACACATTAGCCTAAGTGCGTATAACCCGAAAGGGTAGTAAGACGTGGTGCTAATAATAATTAATGTATGAGGCTGAAATTTAGTAAAACTAGACATTCATATGGGGCGTACAGATTGAAATACTACAGGCTTGTTTGACCTGTCATTGCTTCTTTCCCTTTACAATCTGACTTAAGACTTGGACAAGCACAACATCCAGTCCCCGACCGTTAATTCAACACTGTAAAAGGGTAAACCCACATTTCACCAGAGATAAATTTTTCTGCCATGCCAGAAATCGAGCCCGGAACCCTTAATCCAGTAAAAAGACACGCTACTGACTGAGTTAAGGAGTTGGATATAAACTTTTAATTTGTGATTAAATTTTAGGACACCCATGAGAGAGATTAAACAACTGTTGATTTCACTATGGGAAGAAAATTAAACTCTTGTGTTTCTATTTTAGTAATATTTGATTTATTTTGACAAAAAATAAAATCTCTAGGTCAACCAACTTAGATAATGTTTTTTCTCCCTTAAGTTTGGATCTTATTCACTTAGCAGGAAAAATACACAATTAAAAACAAATACAAAACAAAAACTAGAAGACATTTTCTTTTATTTCCACAAGAAAACTTTTCTGAGGTACAATCACATTTGGGAAAAGTTTGGCTTAGGTCTATATAACAAAGTTACCCCGACTCGAGAATACAGTATGTAAATGTGGTAATTTAAATATGCGGTGACATGATGCGCGTGAAGCCATTGCATCTGAAGTAATGTTGTTCACCAGGAAGCATAATTGAATAAATTACGTTTATATAAGCTGAAATCCCAAAGGTACGAGTATAATTTGATTGCATCGGAAACATTCTTTTAATGCATGACGTAATGTTAACCAACGCTACCTACTCTGACAATGTATACTACTACTCATTTGAGGATTCAGATACATATGAAGTAAAAACTAGCAGTATTAGAGTCTGGTATCTGAATTGCAAATAACTAACCTAGGATATTGCTTAAAAATGCTAATTTAATTAATCTACTGAGTGTATTTTAAATTAATTATGGGGTATCAGAAAAAATTGTCATGTATTTTCTAAAAAAAGATGTTCAAGCTGATATCTAAACTCGTTATCAGATTTGAAAGTTTTATATTCTAGATTAGTGCTTTTTGTAAAATCCCTTTTTTTTTACCTTTCATATGCTTCTCATGTTATAATAATTCTTTAATACATTCGTGTTTTATCACTGTATAAATGGTACCAAACTCGTAAATACTTTATCAGCCTATTATAGTTAATAATTAGATTAAAAAAAAAATGAATATTAGCAAGCTATCGTTAAATAATTTTTCTTCTTAAAAACTAATTATTTTTATGATTAAATTAACTATTCTTCAGATAATTTTTTTTTCAAAAACCAGTCATCAGTAAACCACCCATCAGGGTTATTTACCATGTAAAAAAAAAGTCATCAGTTAACCACCCTTCAAGGTTATTTACCATGTAAAACCCACCAGAGATGTAAATTTTGAACCAAATGCTTTGAAATTTTTTAAATAATCATCAGAAAACTACTATTGGTTTAGGGGCGAGAATCAAAATCATGATTTGGCCTCTACCATATAACAAGTAAATATCCAATTTTAAGGAAATCCATCACACCGATTCAGCTTTATAACCGGATAGACAGACACATAGAGGGACAGATATACAGATTTTGGGTACAGGCACTTTGCAGTACCTACTTTATAAACTCGTGGGAAAATAAATCGTAGAGCTACATCAAAATCTTGAAGTATTAATTGTTAACGATTGCACAACTTACTTTATATTATAAAGGAGGTGAGCGCTCTCACACACACAAAACATAACATTTTCTACCTACATCGCTAATGCAGCTGGTTGCAGACTTATTACTCCTTGATTTGCGTTAAATGAAATCAACATTCTTCTTATTAAACCACGTTGACGTGGTTTAAGTATACTTGGATCACAACTTGGACCAAGTGTTCTTATACAAGTGCACTTGGTCCAAGTTAGTGTACACGTTTAGCCACTTGGACAATCATTTAGACATCAAAAACATGGCGGATGTGGTTTTGGAGGGTATCGTAGAAGTCACTGATATGCTCACACAGGAAGTTGAAATCCATATATAAAAAAAACAAGTTCAGAAATTAGAAAGTTTGTACATGGAACTGGATAATTGAGGCTCTTGAAGCATCCTCAAATTCCTTTCGCGAAGTGGTGGTTGAAGATGAAGACACTTTCATCTACGATTAACTACTGTGCAAGTTGCTAGGATCTATTAAACTAATAATTCAAGAACTTGAGTACGTATAACCTGAACAGTTATTAAGACGCAATGCAAAAATAAAATTTGATACCAACAGAAGAACTGCAATATCTGCTCTTCGTTACAATCTAGAACACTCCCTTTGCCTCATTCAGTTCCAAGAACCTTACATTTTTCCTATCCGTCCATTTGATTATTTTTATAACATTCCTTTTCACTCTCGGTTTATTTTTTGAGACGCGGTCATTTTGAATCCAATCAAAGTTGGACTTGGTTCCAAGAAAGTTGGCCACAGCCCTACACAGCCCTACTCAACTTAGATTAAGGGCCAGTTTCATAGTCAAATTTAGTACGCCTCAAATGCGGCGCTACACTAAATACAAGACGACACCTACCTAAACTCGAATGGAATGGACCGTTCTCTCATAGGAAACTGGCCCATTCCATTCTGGTTTAGGTAGGTGTCGTCATGTACTTAGTGTAGCGCCGCACTTGAGGCGTACTAAATTTGACTATGAAACTGGCCCATAGTCTCCCCTAATCTCCTCTCCAAGTGGGCTGGGATGGATGTTGATACGATCCAAGTAGTGTCCAAATGATGAGCGTGCATCGTCTAAGTTTGCTTTGTCAAAGTATACTTGGGTCGTGTGAGCGAGGCTTAAAGGTGTGACGCCATTTGATCCAATGCAGCTGCGCATACTTTTGTTACTAGACAGCCCCTGCGTATTCTAGACACTGTACGCATATCTGACTCGACAAATAGCACTCTCGAGCAGTGACTTCACAACGTTGCTTACCTAAAGATTTGGAATCTATTTGGCGAAGAGGGTTGCATATTAACTTGACGTACCTAAACACTATAAGCACCGTCATAATTAGACGCCAATAAATGAAATAAAATATAGAGGGAAGAAAATCAGCATCTCAACCTGTAAGGCTGGTTGATGAAACTTCCCCTCTTCCTTTGACCAGTTTACACACTCACTATACTATGTGTGTCTTGAAAACATTGCCATGTTTCTTAAAATTAACTTTTTATTGTTTCCAATTCTAGATTGACACATGCTTAGATGAACTTTATTAATCGACATCTTGGCAGGAAGCTTCCTACAGGTCATTTTTGTGACCAAGTCAAATATCCTAAGTTGTAAAAGGTTGAGAAAAAATGCGTTTACATAAAAACTACTTCAAGATAAAAATGATAGTTTTGTAACACTGTAGGACCATTTTAAGAATTATTCAAGAATCCACGGTTTTTGTTTCAACTTTATATTTTTAAAACTTGTTGAATAAAACGTAAATTCACTAACATGGGGTATTCTATCTTTAGCTGTCGTCACGCCACAGGAGGCAACGTTCCTAATTTGATAAAATTATGTTTCAGGTATGAAAATAAAGCTCCCTTTGGATGTATATCTGGTGCACACTCTAACAATAATAAGTATATTGTTTAATTATTGCAGTTTAGTACAAATCATTAAGTAATAGCCTTTAAACAACGCTAAGTTTGACAATATCTACAAAAATTAAACAATGGAAAACAATGTTCAAATTAAAATCTTGGCTCCAACAAACTTCCCACGCTCGGTTGCATGGTTCCGCAATTTTTCTCGGGGATGCAAACCAATATTACGTTGCTTGAACGCCACGATAAAATAGACAGTATATGGTTCAATTAATATTAGTGTAAGAAGATTAATAAATGTGTCAGCCCACCCCGGTGATCATTTAGTCTAAGAAGAAATCACCCTCGAAATAATTTGAACTGGCGAAAAAATTGATGGATCAGGTTTCGTATGTCAGTCTGATATTCTGAGGGTAGATTTTCCTAAATCGTTTTCTATTCTTTCACCGTGAAAATGTGTCTGCATTTTCTTTAAAACAAAACATTTATCATCCCAAACACCTTATCGTCATTAATACACACTATGCGTACAAACCGAATGGGTTAGTAGAACGTGGTGCTAGAAAAGTAATTATTTTCACGGGTATTGACTGCTTCTTTGTAAGTAGGTAGTTTGGAAAGCTAGCAAAATACCACTTTGACACCAATTATACTGTCACTCACCTATTTTTTGGATATCGAGATTTGTTAAAGCTGTTGTTGATACTTATCTCTAAGTATCGCCTTATTAAATTTGAGTTCATTTCCATCAGACTGCCACTAGGCTGTGAGCGGTCTAATGGCTTATAAAAAAGATATTTACTATGGCGAAGGAATTGTTTTTTGTTTTTATCTTAGCACCACATCTTCCTACCTGCCCGGATCAAATGAATTTGATACTTTAATTTATTCGAATGTTCCTTGAATTAAAGTATATTTCCACCATACAATCAAAAGACTGCTTTAGTCATACAATATTTTATTTTTAAAATCTTTTAAAATAGGTTATTTTGTGGTTTTATAATATTTTTCGTAATTTTTATTTTTATTGTTGTTGTAATTTGAAACTCTTTTCTAAACAGTCAAAATATTTTATCATGACTTGTGTGTTCGTTTCAAATCTGTCCGGTTATGGGAGGGTTAGGCCAATGTTTTTAATGAGCAAAATGTTTGTAACTAAATATTAAGGCCTATCTATATCTTATGATTCTATTGTTCCCGAAAACCAACTTTGACAAATAGTGCCCGCGGTCAAACGACCAATCGATAAGAACAATTTAATCACAAGAATTCCTTCCCTGTAATCCCCCCCTCCCCATAGTTCAGTTTGGACAAAGCCTATATTTACGAACCTGGTAGAATTTTGTGGCTCAATCCTAAATTGGAAAATTTCCTCGGGCGTCCTTTTGGTCGGGGAGGGAGGGTTCTCAAGCTCATCGATGCATATCTTTGACCGTGTTTGCCGAGAAGGAGAGGCACGATAAGAAAAGGATATCATGACGGGAGAGGTTAAAGAGAAAGGGATATAGTTAAGATGATTACAAGGGCCAGTCTTACAAGTTGTGGGAGCCGGTTTTGTTTGGATGCTTTTGTTATTGATCCCAGTGGTCTACAAAACCCCCCCAACTGGCCTTGTTGTTGCGCTGTCCAAGGCCATATTGATCCAGATTCTGGGGAGAGAGTTGGAACCACACAGCGCAACCTGGCACCGTACTGTTCCAAGTTTTGTTTTAGTGGTTGTGGGGGAGGAGGGTACCAAACCCCTCTCCCCAAACCCAACTCTTAAAATGTGGGACAGCATTTGTTTTGAGGTTGGTAGGGAGAATGTAAGGGGACTATATTCTGAAGGAAGAGTCCGTGGTAGTTGTAAGGTTGGTGGTGTGACATTTGGGTCATTGTTTACTCTTCCGAAAATACGGACTGTGACAAAAGTTCGCTGAGCAAAGTTGTTCGTATTTATTCATATTAGCAATAAATGGGCCAGAATTTATATATATGGTTTGTTTTTTTGTTTGTTTGTTTATTTATACAATATATTAAAATATTTATATACCGCTTTATGATCATCTATAAATCATAAACGATCGGTTGTAATAAATGGTGTTAGTAAAACAATTTTAAACGAAATTATTTAAGAATAGCCTATATACACGGAAATCTAAAGTAGGAGCCAATGTACAGGTGTCATCTTTAAATTGTTTTAATTTTGATAGAAGTACAATCCCAGTTCAGGGTTGTATCTGTACCTCAGATAATTTTCAACTCTTGTAAAACATGACGGATTAAGTAGCCAAGCTATTATATTTGTTATTTACGGTAATATTATTATTATTATTATTATTATTATTATTGGGGTTTAGAGGCCCATCGACACACTGCGGTCATTAGGGCCTTATCATATTATGAAAAAAAAGGAAAAAAACCATTTGGGACCCTCTATAGGGGTACTCAAATGGCCTCTGAGTAAAAATTGGGTGAAACACCTGCTAAAAAAAACCACAGGTGTATCACGCCAATAAAAAGACAAAACAAACATATTAGTTAAAAAGACAAAACTAACATGTTAAGATAATAGTTGTTTAAAAAGAAACATGTTAAAATTGTACTAAAATGGTTAAAAAGACAAAACAACACATTAAAGTATACTAAAATGTTTAAAAAAAGGTCT
>CABEEJ010002188.1:0-18345 GCA_901482245.1 Timema douglasi
AGATAAATCTTTGCCGGGACCGAGGATTGAACCCCGGCCGCCAGTATAGAAGTCTGACACCTTACCCCTAGACCACCAGGTCACCCCGGTCAAACTAAAACGGTAATAAATGAAGTGCAAAACTTTTTAATACCCACACAAGCATCGTTGCCTATATAAACAGTACATAACGTTTAAGAAAATGTATTTCACTTGTGACTTTACATGTAATTTAAGATACCAATACCCACATCATTAGGTACGGTGACAAAGGATATTGGTTGTCTGGTAACGGGAAGGTAAGGGTTTGTACCCAGACCGGGTACGTTGTAGTGTGTTTTTTTTCCCTCTAGCTATTTATCTTTCTTCCTTCACGCGAATAAGGGTACACTTCCTTAAATTCCCTCACTTTGATTCTTACCCCTAATATTCAGCTAGCCAGTACGCCAGTTGAGTCAATGTTAAATAGGGTTTGACAGTGATGTGGAGGTCCGGGTTTTAATCCCAAATGTCTTCTTCCTAAACTGTATCCCAATCTAGTGGTAATGTGAGTACATTTCTTCTAAACTTTACCCACTCTTATCTCCTTCTATTAATTATGATTAAAAAGTATTTTCGGACCAGGACGAATAGCAGTATGCAGAGCAAAATAAATGCATGCACAAAAGAAACTAGGAATAATTGCAAGTGATTACGCTAATGACCGTTTTCAAACCATTTGTTCCAAAACCCCGTAGTATAATGAATCTTCCTCAAACAAGACTACCATAACATTCAAAACGATGGAACTTCGCTCCCCTTCGACATGTGTGGTTTGAGTGGACGCTTTGAAGAGGTAAAGGCAATACAGTGCTTCATTGATGACAGAAATGGCCTCATTACTGTAATAGATCTAGGTAATTGAACATGTGAACGGCTTCAATGTTACAAGTTTTGACCAAAAAAACATATTATATTATATAAACTAGAAAATCGTACATCCAAATTTGATGGGACCAAGTACATTCCGGTTCAATACAAATGATCCGTAACTGTATGATTTTTTCCCCTTGTTTTGAAAGATGTAAAAAACTGAATATACGCATTATATAATGTAAATAACATCTCTACAAGTAAATGCCATATTTCTAAGTAAAATCCGAAACTTGAATAAAAACAACTTAATAATCTGACAAATCCATGGACACACAAATCATGCTACCTCCAGTTTTGAAAAAGCTAAAAATTTGTAAAAATCAAAGGTAAAATACTTGGAGTCAAATCGGAAATATAAATGTGTATGTTAACTGTCAACATTTTTGTAATTGATACATCTTCGCATTTGCCGAAGCCTGATTTTTTTATTTTTCGAAGAGATGTCAAATTTTACAAACTATGGAAGCTTTTTCACGTTCCAGATTATATTTTCACTAGAACCCAACAAATACATTTTCTAACGATGGGTGTGTTCCTCCTCGTGTTGTTTGGGCACGTGTCGGTCGCTCCGTCCTCCCGAGACCACAAGAAGGGCGTGTGCCACAAACAGAACACGACACGCCACGGCGTGGTCACGTGGTAACAATGTAAATATTTGTCGTCTTCCATCAGTGCAGCTTCATTTCATCCCGCTAATGGATTCTAATTCAGCACACATGTGCGTCACGCACCCCTCATTTTGTTTTATTAGACAAAAAAAGTGCAAGCGTGACGTGGGAACAGTTTTGTAATAGCAATGACCTATTTACATTTTATATTTTGAGCTAGAACATTTTTATAGACACTCTTTATTTTTGTATTTGTGTTCCTCCCCTCCAATGTATATTTTTCATTAATATAAATATGTATGAGATATTTGTTGCAGCCTTTTCGCAAATTTTGTCATTTATGTATCTTTATAATTTCAACTATATATTCTCAAACAGTGTGTAATTCAATTAATTCTAATTTAAAATTAGTTATTTTTAAAACATAATGTTAAAAAACTAAGCGTGCTAATCGATATATATCCATCAATCTACCTATGGTTGACACTTTATTTTATTACTAATTTGTCACTAGAGACCACCAGGAGCGCTAGTCGCAACGTCAGCTTGGTTTGGAAACATCAGTTTCGTCTCGCGTGAGTGCTGCTGGTGACATCGTGTGTATTGTCATTTTATAATGAGCTTGATTAGTACCAAAGTTTGTTCTACTCGATAATTTAAAAAAAAGTATTTGACAAACCAAACATGTCACAAACAAACAAAAAAAACAATTTAGGGGGAGAATATATTATTCAACTAAGAACATAAGTTGCAATATTACATTTTATCCGCGGAAAAAACGCGGGAAATTAAATAGTCTAAGAAACATTCTATCAATTAAGAGTTTATAAAAAAACACTAAATGATATTCTTTATAAATTTGGTGAAGTGCACTGTACATGAAATGTGCGGCCATATGGGGAGTCCGCGAAGTGACATGCGGCATTCCAATGCCAAACGTGTCTCCACCCTTGGCATATACTATGCATAGAAAAATAAGTTTACTATTAATAAACGCCAAACTAAAGGCCCGTTCAAAGTAACTAATTTTGATTTTTGTGGATACAAGAAACTTCAAATGTTAAAAAAAAAAGACAAACGTAGCCCTAAAAAATGTTCCAGTTTAATTTCCATCAGTAATGATGGGGCTGAATTTATTTTCGCGAGAACAAGTATATCGGTTTGGCAGATGTAAATGAACTTAGATAATTCACCTTCATCGGTGGACAAAATGTATAAATATCAGACTCGTTTGGCCTTATTTATTACGTGACAGAGAGATCAGGGTTCGAATTCCTTCTTGATGTACTCCGGGTAGGTAACATAGCGGGTAGTTTAACATAAATATTTTCCCAATTTCCCTCCACACAACTGTGGGTATCACTATAATATAAAGCCACATGGCTGATTCACTCACTCACTGAAATTAATGTTTACCCATTTCTAGATGAACCGAAAACTTTAAATTGGGCAAACTTATATCTTCTAGTTTGTAACCGACATGAAAATTCCAAAAATTTAAAAAAAATGTAATTGTCAACTAAAAAAAATAATCAAAATGGTGGAGCAACTTTAAAGTCAGTGCGGACCTTTCTTTGGAGGCCTCTTGTAGCTTGTAGCTAAACGGTAAGACCTATAAAAAAAAATTATTGCACCAAAGCTAGAGTTTTCGATTTTAGGTAAACTTTGCACAATTTCCGCACATTTTTTAATTTTCTGACACACTTCCAACCATAAAATTGTAAAATTAAATCAAGGTTCAAAACCACTCTGGAGTTAGATTAGTTTACACTCACTGGGGGTTAGGGGGTGGAGCCCACAGCGAGCCAAGCGAGTATTACTTCTAAAACCCCACCTTCCTCACCCTTAAGCCACTATCATAATTAATATACATGGCCATAAACCGAACGGGCTCTACAATACAGTGAAAAATTGTAAAAATAACTTTATCCATTTATTATTTATAGACAAGATTTCAGTAAATAAGGCAGGTTTTTTTTTCGCTGTCATTTTTACATCTAAAGTTCTTGCAGAATTAGGATTCACATTTTTTTATTCGTCTTTTTAATAAACGCTTCAATTAAACCATTAACATACTGGAAAAAAGTATCAATTTTGAATAGAATTTTTTGTTTGTACATTGGATACAGGAAATTAGAGCTCATAATTTTTTTTACAAACAATGGTTTAATCCTAAATGTTTCTAAAATGATTTAGGGTACGCCCAGACTGGGCGAGTGAGCGACTAGGAAATAAGATAGAACACATTGGTTGTAATGAGAGGTGGCCAGACTGGAGCGCACGAACGACACGAGCGACGCTCCTGAAAGATAGATAAAACTGGTTCTATTTTTCAAGCGCGCGCGCTCGAGACGGAACAGTCTAGTTTGCAGGCGCTGGGCAATATTATTGTATGTTGGTTCATTAAGTGCTAGGAAAACTTCTCAATTTGACATGGTATTTGACTTTAATTATTGATAGGCTTAGCACACTAGCTACTAACGGCCTAATTTAATTGGTAGAACCATAAGTCATATATATATATATATATATTTAATGTGTGTGAATAAAATTGAAATGTTAAAATACTTCAATATTATAATCAAACTAGGCCTTTACAAATAAGAATCACAAGTAGCGTGAAGAGAGGATGGGAAAACCACAACAATAAATCACTTGTCAAAAACCAACCTCAGTTCACTGAGCCAAGATTCGAATCTTTGCCTCCTCGTCAAATAGTATCGAAAGCTATCGGCTAATCACGCATTCACCAGTTTGGCTACTCAGTCATTCAGTCGTTAGCTCACTCTTGCGCGCTTGTCAGCTGGCTGAACCCTAAGGCTTAGTTAGGATTGATTTTGTTGACACTAGTTAATTCTTTTTTTAAATCAAATGTATAAAATTATTTTATATAGTTTCAAAACTAATTAGAAAATGTTCAGGTTTTTAGGAACGAATAATATGCAACGATTTTGTTTATATGAGAATTTTTTTCATGTCTTTTATATTTTGTATCCTAATTGTGCTGTGAATTTTTTTTTTAATTTAAAAAGTTTTCAATTTTAGCACTTGTTTAATTTGTTTCAATAGCCATCCAATTTAATTACTTTTGACCAAATTTGAGGTACTTACTTAGTAAGTAAGAATTGTTGATGTTGTATAATAACTGTGTATTCCTATTTATTTTACTGTTATATTTATTCTCATGCACACTTTATTATTATAATTTATTTTTTAACACTGCGTCTCACCAACCATTCGGGCTCTCCTCATATATATATCACACCAATGTGTTAGGGATGAGAAAGGCTGAATTTACAGGAAGTTTGCGTATAACCCGAACGGGTAGTAAGACGCGGTGCTAATAAAAATACAGGAAGTTTAACCGCATTTGCTTGGAAGTAGATAGTAAAACCACTTAGGAAAAAACTGCACTCAGTACACCCCACCAGGATTCAAACTCCGATCTCCACATCATTGGCGGTCCAGTATAATGCAAGAACGACGCGTTAGACCGACCATTTGACCACCGAAGCGGGTATTATGATCATCATCACCACCATTATTATTATTATTATAATAAACTATGCCATATTTACAAAGTTATTTTTAACTATTTCCTATATTAATATCTATTCAGTGTGCATAACTAACAAGCATTTAATTAGACTGGTTCTCCACCACAGTCACCACTCAAACTGTTGTTACGCTAGTAAGAACCACCCGCTCTTACCAACAGATGAAGTGGTGAGGTTTATTAAATGGGTGAAACACCCTCCCCCGTACCTTCATCCCACTAAGTCGTAAAGTGGTGGTGTGGGTGTCGGGCGTAAGATGGGAGAGGGGGGAAGGGGGTTCAGGAGGGGGAAGCGATTTGTGGAGTCTACCCAGCCGGGTAGGGTTGCTGGGAGTTGCTCTGTTATGCGAGTAATTTGTTAACTTGTGGTTTGTAGCAGGCCGTCACTGCTACACGCGTGTGTTACTTTCCAGGAGAATTACTTTGTAAGGGGAGTGTTATCCTCGAGTCACTGGAGGAACAAAACTAGTTTGAAGTCATATTAATAACATGTTACAACTGACGTTGATTAAACATTTTATACAAATCAATAAGGATTGTATTTTTAATATACATTTTAAAATTACAGGTTAAAATTAATTTTTGAACAGTGATTTTAGTATAACCAAAGATTTTTTTAAATATCATCAAAGTGAAATAAGCTTTATAAAACACATCTATCAGCAAAACTCTAAATAAATTTTAAGGCCCATATTATGATATAGATAATTTAAGACATGATATTTAATGTGTAGATGTATAGAAGGCGAGAAAAGGACAGTGTTTTCACAGTTTTTATAGTAAAATAACTTTCTGGCCATAAAATATTTCTTAAGTACAAACATAAAGTTTAATTTTCTTCACATGGTGACCTCAACAGTTCTTGAATATCTATAATGACTATGGGAACATGAGACGATAAACGTTTTAAATGGAAAAAAGTCGTCATTAAATTCCAGGACATCCTTGAAATATATTAAAGAACTGTTGATATCACTGTGTGAAGAACATTAAACACTATGCTTTTACTGAATCAATATTTGATTTGTTTTGGCTAAAAATAGTTTTTCTGTAAAAATACTTACATTTTCTCGCGTTCCCACTACACCCCCAGCTTAAAACTAAACTATCAGCCAGACACAACACGTCCCTGTTCCTGTGTAAAATGGTATGGAATGTTTTTGTTTTGTTGGTGCATGGGGACAAATTTTTACAGTCTATGGGTTCGAATTAGTATTATGGCTGCTGCTGAAATAGTACCGATAAATGATTAGTAGTGTCGAATTCTTATTTCTCTATTATTTTCACGATAACTGCCAAATTCGAGGACAAATTTTAATTAAATCTGTCAGGAACATTCTTGAACCTATGCTGAAATATGTATGTAAAAATTTTCCAAACTGATTATTCGTTTGTATGTGGAGGCTGCCCAAAAGATTTTCCGTCTACTAGCTCATATCTAGTTATTTTAATTAAAATTCGAAGCGAACAATCGAGTATCGAGGGCGTATTTATTTTTGAACTTTGACATAATATTAAGTCACGTGAACATTGGTTAATCTCTAATAATATAATGTAATATTGAATATAGTATTCATTTGTTTTCTGTCTAACTTAATAACCAATGAAAAATAGGAGATATTTCAACTTTAAATCCATAGAGAAATCATAATACAATCGTAATAATAATAAGATGGAGGGAGTGAGGTCTAATGTTCACAGTAATACTAGTTAGTGAATGGGTAGCAGGAAGAACTGGTATTCAAATAGTAATAGTAAATATATCCGTCGACATTACCACCCGGAATCGAACGAGGGTCCCGTATTCTTGTGGTGTCAACCTGTATAATTAATTGACTAAAAAAAGAGATTTATGGATTAAATATCAATTCTATTCTAGTTGATAATTACTCTTTCAAACTCAACTAAATATCATATGCTTTAAATTGAAACATGACACCCGGACATGGGAATCGAATCTGGGACTTTTAGCTTGTTAAGAGATTATAAATATATTTGAGTATCGATAAAGATTCTTATACTGGAAACCTCTCTTACTTTGACAACTGACACTTAAAATCGTTACTCTTGTAGAATATATGTAAGATTACCCCTTAAATCCTGTGGAGTCCGAGGCCGTGTGGAGCAAGTAATTTGTTAAGCTGCGGGCTGGTATAAGCAGTTGTGTGTTAGGGCTGCGTGTATTTAAGAGCCCCTTGATCTACTTCTAGGGGCGGAGGTTTAACACTGCAGGAAAGAACGCCGTTGGAGCTACTTTAATTATTATTAATGAGAACGTGAATTGGTTTGATTGTAGAGAAACATATGTAAAATTTAACCACCATGTGTTGGGTTTATTTTCCCTTTTAAAACATATCTAAGGTAAAGTCTCTGGTTTAAATAATACTAAGCCTGTGCGAATCCATATTTTTCAATTTAGAATCGAATTCTAATCTTGACTGACTCGAATCGAATCTCACTTGCTAAAAAATAAAAATTTCGTGTCGGATCCGAATAGAATCTCATGCTAAATCAGATCTGAGTCAAATAATTAATCTTAGACTTAGACCTTACTATGATGATGTTTCAAATCAAATTTTGTTGATTATTTTACTATGAAGTGTCCGAATCCAATCCAATAAAAACATTTTTTTTTAACTGTTGGTAGTCATTTTGGAGAAAATTTAACCAACGCACTAATATCAAAATGTGAGAAATCAAATAAAAATCACACCACCTTCAAAAAGGTGGGCCTAGATACTTTTGTAAAATACAAGATTTTCCCTGTAAAAACAACTATCCCCCACGTGATTTCCCTAAAACCTGGAAATCGAGATAATTACTCTATTCAATCTACCACGCAACTGGTTTCAGCTCCGATTATATTAATTTGTTGAATAAGTTAGTATGAAGACTATATTCGAATTTTGGTCTAGGCACATCTAATCCAAATCTAGGATTTATAAAGATTCAAAATTTCGAATTGATTCCAAATCTTCCGATTTTTAGATTCAAAATTTCAAATTGAATCCAAATATTAGTAAGACTCGGATTCGGATTCCAAATTTTGAAGGTTTGCACACTCTTAAAAATTACAAAATCAAAAGAACTGTGTCTTATCTAGTCAATAATAGTGAGGTTTTTCATCTAAGACGACCTATCTAAAATATGAACAAGCCTACCTGGCAGACCTTGGCTATATGAAAAGTTTCAAAAATATCGATCTTTCCTGGTATCTTACTTATAAAGTGTGCATATATAATGATTGATCTTTACCCAGAACCAATAAAAAGAGTTTTATTTATAATATAGCTAATTGAAAATAAAATGTATTAATTTTTACAATGTGGCCTTTCAAACTTTAGAATAACATTGCAGCACAATTATCAGTCACCCGGTTCGGTGGCCGTATGGACTAACGTGCTACTCTCGCAATAGACTAGACTACCGATGAATCTCGGTTGGGTGTACTGAGGGTGGTTTATCCAAAATGGTTCTCCTTGCATATGCGGGTACACTTCCTTTAAAAATAACCTTCCTAATTCCTAAAACCATTAGCGTAATTAATGTATAAGTGCATAACCCAAAGAAGTTGTAAGATTCAGTGGTAAAAAAAACTCATTTTTCCTGGTTATAAACCAAACAAACAAACAAAATGTTAAAAGCATAGTTTTCCTAAAAACATTGTTTATGTATTTTTTTTAACAGCAATATATATTTTAATGATATGGTATAGTAAATAAAATGGGTTTTTCAAACTCTAATAGAAAAAAGTCCAAGTTTACCTCAATTATTAAATATAATTAGTAAACTTGGCCGGTTAGATACGTCAATGTGAAATGGCCTAGTTAACTGTATTACAAATAAGTTCGTGACAAGGGTCCGCCATGAAATACTGAACATACTGCTCTTCATGCACATCTGTTCGACGGGAAGTATCAAATAGAATTGAAGGCGACATTCACATTAAATTTTCCATTATTTTCTATTTGTACCACTGCTATTCATGATACGAATAATAGATTGGTTGAATACAATACACATGCATTGTTAAACTTTAATTACATAATATATTCGTGTTAATGACAGTCACCATTATTCTTTATTTAATTTTGAATTTCTGAACCCAATACTTAAGAATAACTAGTTTAAAAATCTAAGATACTATCTATCGAGAGCATTAACGTTTTATAACGTTGAAACAAATTTAGAATCTTATAAAATAGATATATTTCAATAAATTTGTTTGCTAATTTTATCTATAACATATATATTTACAGATAAATATTTCTGATTAGGAAGTGTTAAAACAAATATTTAATTTACCATTTAAACAAGCCTTCGAATATGGAGACACCTTCTTGATACTTTACGCATAATTGAAGTTATCACTAATAGTCCATTGTAATAGAACCTAAGGGTAGTTGTCATTTAACTACAACAGCTATATCTAAATTTACGTGTCAACTCACAAAACCTATGGAAGTAGAACCTCAAGTGTTCCGTTTGACTTATCCTTGTTATTTGAATGTTTGTGTTTTGAATGAAGTTCCAAAAGGGTTGATTTAAAAAGGTCAGTGGGCACCCACAGTTGTCCATGTCGACTACAACTTCCTGTGAAACATATTTTGTTGAGAGTCCAGTGCGGCGTTGTTTCCTCGTAGGAAAACATTTCTAATCCTCTTATGACTCCCTTACATAAATTCCCTGTGACCCTGTTCTTCAGCCACAAAGTTACATTTCATCACAGTATACTACCAACCATTAAAAAGAGTTGAGATTACAACATTTAAAACTAAGGATATTTGAATGGAAAGCTATAGTATTATTATTATTATTGTTGTTAGCACCAAGTCTTACTACCCGTTCGGGTTATACGCACTTACGCTAATGTGTAATGGTAGGGTGATTGTGAGATGAAATGAAGGACCTACAGTTTAATGTGGGATCCGAACCACGGTGGAGGCCTGGCATTCCCCACATTCACAAGATGTCTTGTCAGAGGTGAAGGAAGGGTTTGGTAATCAGATAAATCTATGTCGGGACCGAGGATTGAACCCCGGCCACCAGGACAGAAGTCTGACACCTTACCCCTAGACCGTCAGGTCACGGAAAGCTATTGATCTCGTGGTTTAATAATATCTTAGATTTGTCAAGAGTAAATGATTTGTTAGACCACTATGCATTATACACTTATCCCTCAATAACATCATCATCATAATTAACGGTTTTCAGCATGTGTCTGGGCCAGTTAATTCTCTTATTCCACCGTTTATCTTCCAACACTTACTAGTGTAATGCTCTCAACGTATTACACTCTACTCTCTATAGATTTACATAGCGTGTAGTTTAAAGTGTACGTCACACAGAAAACATTTTTTTGTTTTAATCGCTGCGACTATCTGTTCTTGTTCTGGTCACAAATATTTATAATAATAAGTACTCTAATATGGTAGGGATGAGGAAGGAAGCATTTTAGAGGTAATCTACCCACATATAGGCTACGTGGAAGGAGAGTGGGAAATCATTTAGTAAAAAATAACTCTCAGTAGACCCGACCGGTATTCGGACTTCAATAGCCCCGTTATTAGCAGGAAAGTCTAACACTAGTATGATGCCATAGACAATTCGGCCAATGAATCGTGTACAGAAGCCCCATGGCTTCTTTGGTGCTGACTGACAGCTCACAGCTGACAGTTTACAGTAAACATTTAAGTATATACCTAAATTTTTACTGTCTGAAGTGACAGCTGCTAAACACATGTTTTTGCAGATCATCAGGTTTGGCGTAGGGATACGTAATTTAGTCTGGTAACTTTTCAGAGCCGTCAGTTGTCAGTTGTGAGCTGTCAGTCAGCACCAAATAAGCCATGGGGCTACTTTACTTGAGTTGTAAAATCCCTATCTGAACATTCCACTCTGCCTTTGGGCAACAGAATGCCCACTCATACTCCTGCGGACAAGTACGTGACCAGCCGAGCGTAGACAGTCGCTGCTGAGTGTGAACAGTCAGTATCGCAATGACCACAGATCAAGTAGCTAATCTGTGGTACTTACTAAACAAGCTAGTTCCAACGAGGGACTGAACGGATTATACTGGCCTCTGTGTAGTTGACTGACCTATTACATTCAATGTAAACAACTGGCGCGTATACACTTCTCGTATTCTCACTGACCGCCGCGGACAAGTGCGCGCCGTGTCATAAAACTACATTCCCTCTGTCGGCCGCTAGTGCGTGGGTGACGTTATTATATATCCCTTCTTAGAAAACTTAGCTGCTCGCTGATTGTCCAGCAGAAGGTTTAAGTGATTGATTGAGGGGGAGCTAACTTCTCCAGGGCGGCGATTTGAGGACTCTGTCGATGCCTCTGAATGAATGACATATCTTATGTGCGTGCGTTTGCTGAAGAGCCAAGATACAAACAGGCTTCTTTAAGGCTATGTACATCCTTCTCGGGTTAATGGCATGCGGTTTCTGGTGAATTGTGAATTCCTGTGTCACTAACTCGCATTTCTTGGTCGTAATCTAAACGAGTAGCCTCTAAACTAGAGTGAATCTGTGGTGACTTTCACGCGTTTCATAAGGCACCTTCAAAATGTATTTTTAATCGTTTCTCCTGTAACCATCCTGATGGGCCACGAACCAGGACCGACTATTACATTAGCCGTTTAAAAAATATATCTCAATATTTGTCAACATATTTAGTAAAATATTACTATGTCACTCTCCAGTGACGATTGTGAACATGTTTACAGATAAAAAGAACTTTGGGTATAAAGTGTAGCAATTTTTATTTTTGTTTTGAAATAAAAAATATTGTGAAAATACAGTGTTTTTTATTTAATTCATCAATTGCCAAGTGAATATTTTTTTAAATTCCATTAACTGATTATATTTACAAATACTTAGTAAAAAAAACAGGAGTGGTTGGGTAACTAGAATTGTGGAATGTTTGCCTTGACTCGTCCAAAGTTAAATCTCGACCCACCGATTCGCCCTACCCATAAAGCCATGTGTAACTAGAAATTATTTTTTACTTGATGGTATACTACTTACTTTCTTGTACGTTCAAAAAAAAACCTTTTACAATGTTACCAACATAGTTAACTCTTCAGCCAACCTACACCGACTGAAGCCGCACAGGTCTTGGCGAGAGAGTAAATTGAATTTTCCCCAAGGTTGAGATGCGAGTTCTCTTGAGAGTTTTGGAAGAGGGGACGGGGGAGTGGGCGGGTCTAGTGAAAGGGCGAAGTGAAAGAGGAGGATTGAAATCCCTCCTCGTACCACAGATGTCACCGGACAGAGGCAGACAAGAATCGACTTGCAAAAAGAAAAAGCCAATGGATTAAGGGAGTTGTCATCATTGCGTTGACCTTTTTCTTCTTCTTCTTCTTCTTCTGAGGTCACTAAAAAGAGATAGGACTGTCCCCAGTGGAAATATAACATATTTTGATAAGAAAAATTTCTAACGTTCTTTAAAGAGTCGTTTTAATTTTTCGAGTATTTTTAATTACTCCTTTTTTTTGCACAAAAAATCTTTAAAAAAGTGCTTGTATTGTGTAGCATTCCTTGAGGGTATACAAGCAAGTCTTGAATAGTTCTTACTATTATTATTTTGTTCTTAGGAAACCAGTGGTACCCTTATGATTAACAAACTTTTGTTCTAAATTAAACATTGTTAAAAATATTCTATAATATTTTCATTGTTATATAAATGACAATCTTATTAAGTTTTAATTGTGACATTAGTAAAACATAAATAAACCTAATTATAAACGCTGGAATTGTTTTAATAACAATGGAGGTTTTAAGGAATGGTCCCAATTATGTTTGGTTTAAAATAAAAAATTATGAGTTAATTAAATTACAAATGGTTTCCCAACAAAAGATTAAATGTTAAAAACACATTCAAAGTTCACCTGTACATTCTTAATCATATATATTATTTCTGTTGTCAACATCCTCTTTTCTCAACTAATACAAAGCCTAAAGCAATGAATAAGGTATCGATGGATAGGATTTTTTTTTACCTAGTTTTACCTAGTTCTACCTAGTTCTAGTTTACCTACTCAGTTTACGTTAAAACGCATTATTTGTTTAAATTTTAAGTTAAAAGAAAAAACTAACAATATTTTTGTATCAATTGCCTAAAATAAACTCTCTTTGCTATTTTGTATATACACTCCGCTGAATATTTAATTTCAACAACCCAACAAAATACTAATTTTTTCCCATTATTTAGCAGGGGGGAGGGGGGGGCGGAAGGCGATGAAGGTTGAATGTGCAAACTTTTCGCAAGGGTTCACTGGTTTTAGTAATATTTGGCTAACCCTACAACTTTACTAGGATTGTTTATTTCTTTCACTTTTAATATTATTAAAACATTATAAAGTAGTTTAAAATAAGGAGTATTAATAATTAAAGTTAAGACTTAGGTAGAATGCTCTGGAAAAAACTATCGGTATTTTCACTGAGTTAGTTAACATCTCGCAGTCGTATTCACACCTCGTGTCCCTCGCAACGACTTGTGTACATGATTATGGTATATTAAATATCGAAATGTGTCGAAAGAATATAACTCAGCATCTTTCGATTGCTGATATTATAACTTTTACTATTTTTTAAATATTTATTTAACTACAAGACCTGAAGATGTACCTTTAGGTACTTCGGGATTGTATCAAAAACTCATCTAATGTAATTTTTCTTCTAAATCCTAATAAACAATAATTGATTATTATTTAAAAATATATTTATTATTATTATTATTATTATTATCGCCGCGTCTTACTAACCGTTCGAATTATACGCACTTACGCTAATGTGTAATGGTAGGGTGATTGTGAAATGAAATGGAGGACCTACAGTTTAACGTGGGATCCGAGCCACAGTGGAGGTCTGGCATTACCCCACATTCACAAGATGTAATGTCAGAGGTGAAGGAAGGGTTTGGTAATCAGATAAATCTGTGCCGAAACCGAGGATTGAACCCCGGACCCCCAGCACAGAAGTATGACACCTTACCCCTAGACCACCAGATCACCGACTTGACTGTGTATATGGAGGGTATAAAAACTAATATTTTAGCATCGTTAATGATTTTCCTTAATAAAACTGACCATAAAAATAATTAAGATTAAAAAAATAATTTTAATCCAACAATAGATTTTTTTTATATTCTTGATTAAAAGAAACACTTTAAACAGATATTTCTAGGAATGTGGTTCCACTTTTATTAAACATTATATTAAAGTTGTTTTAAACTAGTATATCATTCAGTATTCGATCTAAGTCAGAAACACTTTTACACAGAAAAAAAAATTAATGGCTCAAGTTCGGCTACTTTAGGTCTAATGGTCAACATTTCAAACTACTAATCTAGAGATCATAGGTTCAATTACCAGTGGTACCGTAACATATGTTTGTTTGTTTTTTGCCAAAGGGGAATTATTCCTGTAGTGGCCATTGTCTGGTAAATTAGGTTTAAGATAGGTTTAATACTTCTACTGGAACCACGTAATCATAATTATTATTATCACATCATCTCATTTGGATGAAATAACCGCTACTACGGTGGTCCAACCTCAGAAGACGGTTACATACCCGCTACTGTCAGTAGACGACCAGGAATATCTGACCAACAAACCTTGATGGCATACGCTAAAAAAAAAAAAAATTGTAGGTTAAAAAATAAATCACTTTATCATTAGTTTTAACAAAGTGACTTGTACATTCTGAAGTTGGGTTATTTTATAATTTGTACCATTATTAAATTACTATGACTTGCTAACAGTCGTAGCTCTGTCCTTAAATACTACTAAAATAAAATATATCCATCTCTGTTGTTTATGTAATTAGAGAAAATTATTCTACTTCTGACATGGGATTGTCTGTGATACAAATTAACTATTAGAAAATACGAACATTATATTTTTTCGAGCAAAGTTGATAAAATGTTACTATCTTATTAGTGTTATTTTATATGTATTAATAATATTTATAAAAAAAGTGACAGCTATATGACCTAATGTATGAATACGTGAAAGAAGACTTACCAACCCTTTTTGGCTGTCAGATGAGGTTTTTTTTCTGTGTAAGTTGGATAATATATTGTTACGAACTAGACCAAGCTATACCCTAATTTTCGTAAGAAGAACAGTATTTGACAGTTACTAAAGCTACAAAAATAATTTTAATATATTCATACATCAAGTCATATTATTTGCAGCTGTCACTGTTGATAGATAATATCAATACCTATAAAATATCAACAATAACATTGTAAAATGTAATCAGTGTTGAATGTAAATAAAAGTTTATATTTTTTTAAATGTTTTTCAACCAAATTCAGACTATATTTACAAAGTATTCACAATATTTTTTAAGGTTTTCCTCCCCCCCCACCCCTTTTCCCCAAATGTATCTGAGTAAGTTTGTTATAATTATTGCATAAGTAGCCCAAGTGTGTGTTATGTTATTGTTACACTTAATACCTCGATTATTCTCTAACCCCCCCCCCCTTTTGCCAATACCCCTATCTATTCCAGACACGTTGCAATCAGACGAGGCGCCACGTCTCTTGCTCCCCATTGAAAGGGTTGTTTACAACTTGGCAAGGTAATTTAACAACCCCTAGGACACCCCGCTTCACTCATTTCACTAGCATTCATAGACTTCTGACAAGAAATTAATCACAAAACCATATTTCCCTGCTACTTTTTTTTTTAATAATATTGGAAAATCTTCTGTTTATAGCGTAATTTAGATCAATAAACAATATTTTAAATAAACATTAGTTGTAATATTGTTTTTATTTGGCAGAGCACGGGTACGAAAATTAATATTTACTGAATGACATTTCTGTAAGAAGTTGTTTTTTTGATTAGTCATATTCTAATTCAAAAATCACCTCAAATTATTTTTATAAAAATAAACAAAACAGTGTGGGAATCTCAGTAAAGCAAACTAAGTATTAAATAAATTAAATTATCAAATTAACTACCTTATTAAAATTTTCTCAATGTTTTTTCACAAATAAGAATTGGTTAAAACACGTGTATGTTTGGTTACATACTTTTGCACATATTTGTTAGCTATCAACTGAACTAGATATTCGAATACTTTAATTTAAAATAACACTTTGACACGGCAATCGAACTAGGGACCTTTGGCTTAGCGCGCCGAGGCTATATAACCACTGAGCTATCCAGGAATCGTCCCTTCTCAGGGTCATTCTTCAGTCATTATTTAAAGCACAAAATTCCAAGTTAATCTATTCATGTATGAAATGTTCTCTTTCATAAAGTATAATAGTGATAAATACATATCCCCGAAACAATTATTACGCCGTTTGATTAGTTTTAATGCAATGACTGCTACCAAATTAAGTGTAGTTAATGTATTTTAAATTTTACGAACGGTGTTAACAAAGTAATGAAGTTATTTAATATTCCTTGAACCATGATATCTAAACAAAATAGCAATTAAAAAATGTACGTGATAAATATAAATAATGTTACATTCTCTGTAGTATAAAAGAACCGTATACCAGGAAAAAAAAACTAATTTGCATTTAAAAGGAGTATTTTCTTCTATCGTAATAACCAAAGTTTAAAAATAATGGAAATATTCATAGAAAGTTCAATCAAGCAAGCGGATAAAATATTTATGAGTGAAGGTATTAAAACTAACTTCCCCCCCTTTTTTTACCATGGTAACAAACTTTCCTTTCTTTAAATTATATATAAATTAAATAGTAAAGTTTTGCTAAAAAAAAAAATATTTTAAACTACTTTTTAAGCATATTAGCGGAGCTATGAGACTAGGCTTGATGTATTATTATTATTATTATTATTATTATTATTATTATTATTATTATTATTAGCACCGCGTCTTACTACCCGTTCGGGTTATACGACGTGGAATCCGAACCACGGTGGAGGCCTGGCATTCCCCACATTCACAAGATGTCTTGTCAGAGGTGAAGGAAGGGTTTGGCAACCATATAAATCTGTGCCGGGGCCGAAGGCTTGATGTAAAAGGGCTCTAAATTTATCCTTCCTCTAACAAATACAATTATTTTTATAGGCTCACAACCGAAAATTTGATGATATATGAGAACTAGCAGCGAGCTTTCCTCTTTAACTTGAGATAAGAAGTTTTAGTTTCCTTTCCCCTCTTTCTTAATGACATGACAAAGGGCGGTTGTAAGTTAGTGGGAGTATATGCTTGTACAGAATAGAAAAGTTGTAGACACAGACCACTGTATTTTAAGCCGTGTGGCCCAACAGCGATTGATATTTTCTCATGGACCGAGGCGGCCGCCTTAAGAGGAGCTATTTCTATGGATTAGCGCACCAATGCTCTACCAATGAGGAATCGTCCCGTACTCAGGGCCATTCTTGATTCATAGTTTAAGACAGAGTCTGTGATAGACATGTGGAACCCTCAGCTACCTAATATCCGTTAGATATCTAAATCAACCCACTTCGGTGGCCACATGGTCTAGGGCACTACTTTCACAATATACTAGACTGCGTTGACGGGAAGATCATGATTTAATCCCGGTAGGGTGTACTGAGGGTGTTATTTTCCTAAATTGTTTCCCACACTCTCTACGCAAATGCGGGTACACCTCTCAAATTCAACCTTCCTCGTCCCTACCCCATTGGCGTAATCAGTACATAAGCGTACAGCCCAAATAAGTAATTAAACGCAGTGCTAAAAAAAATACCACAGCCACTGGTGTAGGTCAAGTGCTGATGTGTGTGTTTTTTTTATTATGTGAACGTTAAATGGAGGGTAAAAAATATCACATACTTTTAAAAATACACAAATATAAATCAAAATTACGTATTAAAATTCCCAAGCAACTTGTTGCGTTTCTTTATGATAGGAGCTCAAGTGACGAAAGCGCTGCTAAGGAGAATACGGGTGCACGCAACACTCATGTTAATGTTATCGGATTGTATAAACATAAAATAAGTACTTCCGTGATGACTCCCTTCCTCGTTTTATTTAAAGAATTATGGCCTTTAACTTTGTTGTAGTCAGTTTACGAAGGGGGAAAAAAGGGGCAATAAAAAAGCTTTCATAAGTATCCCCTGTTTTATTTCGTTTTAAAATTAGATAGGGCCTTATTTAATATAACTTCTACTTGATCAATAATTTAATTTAATTTAATTTTAGAACCGCGTCCTACTACCCGTTCGGGTTATACGATTTAAGTACTAATTACGCTAATGGATTAGGAATTGGGAAGGTTGAATTAGAGGAAGTGAACCCGCATTTGCGTGGAGGGAGAGTG
>CABEEJ010002188.1:20614-33552 GCA_901482245.1 Timema douglasi
TTTTTTTATTATTATCACTGTAAAAATAAAATTAATTATATTTCATTACAATCTTACCAAACTACATCTACTATGGAATTTATAGGAATTTAAAACCAATTATTTGGCATTTGACAAGCGGGATATTTATAAATTTAGATGAAGGTTGAATTATCAAAGAAATGGTACGGATGTTGTTTAAGTACCGGTATGTTTCTTCTCTTTAGTGTGGGGGCTTAAAAAGAGTTCCGCTGAAGTAAGTTGAGGTTCTCTTTTATTATTAAAGTCCTTTTACCTTGTGGCTATCGATCGTACTTAACCGTCTTACTTTTTTCCTTCTTTTGGAACCAGAGCATAAAATACTGGTCTAATATCGTTTGAAAACGCAAGGACCAAACCGAACTAAGAAGAATTCAAACCAACGTTCAAAATGTACCTAGTTATTTTTCCTAAAGCTTTGTTATTTGAAGAACTTGTAGATTGCAAAAATACAAAAGTAAAGCTAAACTTTTAATGTAGTATTTTAATGATCAATTTTTTTTTAAATAAATGTGGTCTTAAATTATATTTAGAATATTTTTACTAGTTATTTTTCTAATAAAATCAAGAGACTCTTAAAATATTTCTGTACAAGAAGAAATTTCCCTGGTTTATTCATTCATATCTACAAGAAATGAATGGAAGCAATAGAATACCAACATAAATGAAAAAAGTAATTTTACTATGTTAATTCAAAAGAGCTTCCATAACAATTGTACTAAAAATAATTTCAAGAAAGAACTAGATAGTTATTTTGTTGGGTTTTATTTTCAGTCTTTGGGGATTGAAAATGTTTGATAGTAAAAGTAAAAAAAGATCTTTGTGTATGTTTGACCCTTTTCCGCAGTAAAATGTTTGAAGATATAAAAGTCGTAAATGTGTATCTCTGTTTATCTGTTTTTAGCTCTTCATCTTTTGTTATAGTTATTTATTCAAAAGACTCATTATATATTTGTATGTATTTGAGTAGAGAGCGGGTAAGGAGTATCAATACATATCTAGTTAAAGCAAATATTTCCAGAATATATAAATACTTTCCATATATTTTTGTTTCTCTCTTTGTTTCATCATACGAACGTTTTTATAATATGAAATATAATCACACATTTATGAACAAACATCAATATAGGCATAAGGAGTATTAATGTTATTTACATTCATAATAATATTTGATAACTCTGCAAATAGCAAAATACCTGTTTAGTTTTACAAGTAAATATTTCAAAAAAATAAATATTCAAACCATATAATTTTTTTTAAACAACGGTTGATAATGCAATTAATCCTTTTTTTATTCGCGCCCCAATACGCATATATTATGCTAAGAAATAGTTAAAATAGAATTTGGAGGAAATCTATCCACAATTTCAAATGGTATTGAGAATGTAAGATCGTACACTCAGCCGGGATTCTAACCCCAACCTTCCTAACACTGGTAAACCAGACTCAAATAGCTTGACATTTAGACGATGTTCCCACTGGCAAGGATATATCCTAGTATGTTTATTGTGACAGATATTTTCCTTTTATAAAATCTATAATTTTAATACTTAAATTTATTTTTATCTTTTATATTTAGCACCGCGTCTTACTGCCTGTTCGGGTTATACGCTTATGTACTAATTACGCTTATGGTTTTATAAATGAGGAAGGTTATATTTATAGGAAGTATTCCCGCATTTGCGTGGAGGGAAAGTGGAAAACCATTTTACAAAAACCACTCTTCACCCTCAGTACACGCGACCAAGATTCGAACTTCTATTTCCTCGTCATCGGCAATCTAGTCTACTACTAGATAGCACCTTAGATCACGCATCCACCGAGGCGGGTAAGACCTCAATTATGAGTAAGACTCCGTTTGGTGGCCGCATGGTCTAAGGCATTAATCTCGCAATGGACTAAACTCTCGAAGACCGGGAGATCAGTGTGTTGAGAGTACTTCTCAAAAATCAGATAACTTAAATAATGGAAGCAAGCCATCTTTTGTACAATTATTAGTGTACCTTGATTTTGGTTGGAAGGATAGTAGAGAATATTCAATTTTTTTTTTTTTGCCAACATTTATAACATTTTACTTTATTATTTGTGTTATTTCACAGCTATTGAAAATATTTATCAAAAGTGAATGTTGTAAATAACATGACTTGATATATTAATATATTAAAATTGTTTTAGTTGCTTTAGGACCTAACTTTTAATGTTACTCATACCAAAATCATCCTTTTTTCCATATATATCCTAATTCCTTTAGCCTATAATTTCCACACGTCCATCACAGACTTGACCTTAAATTATGAGTGAATAATGAGCTTGAACATGAGAAGAATCGATTATAGCTCAGTGGTAAAACATTGGCAGCTCAGTAGTAGAATATTGTCTCACTAAGCCAATGGTGCCGGGTTCGATTACCGTGTTTAGGTGTAATTTCTCCACTCACTAATAGGAACTTGAATAATAATATTAAGAACGCAGTTAACCGAACAGATTAAATGTATCCGAAAATATCACACACGGTCCACGAGCGTCTCACCAAACGGATAGGATATTAGTGTTTTACAAACTGTGGTACGCGTACATCCATGGGTACACGTACAATTTCAGGAAGTACGTGAAGTAAAATATTTTCTGATAATATTAAGTCTGATAAAAGAACCTAGAATTTGACGTGATGTCTGGACTTTTAAAAGTATGTTTAACGCGTACATACCCTCATGGGTACGCAGAATATTAGAGGGGGTAAGTCACGTAAACTGGGTTTTAGTAATATTAAGTCTAAAAAAAATTTAATGTAGATCTTAATGTGATGTCTGGTAATTTATACGTCTTTATTTTCCTTTGTCAAGGCATCGTTTAGGTCACTACTGAATATTTATTAAAGTTTTAGACTGTCATTTATTATTTACAAAGACGCAGGTATTTATCTCCTTTATATATATATATATAAAAGTTTTATATATATAAGTTTTAGAAATGCTTGCCTGGATAATTAATTAAGACCTAATCAAACATCAAATCTTAAATTAGCTACAAAAAACAAATCGAAGTTTTTTTAAGCTTAATAGAATATGTCAATCTTTCTTATTGAATCTAGTCTAATGAATATCACATCAAATATTCTGCTATTGAACTTCTGGACCAATCTCGATTGTTTGGATAAATTACCCAGCGTATTAAATAAACGAACCTAGAATGTCACCTAACTTTGAACATACATATATAAATCTTGTAATATATAAGTTAGGTTTCTCTCTAAGTAAGTATATTTAATATCCTGGGTAATTTTATTAATATATATTAATAATATTAAAATCTGAGTCGGTATAAATAAACTAAAGAGCTTTTTTTTTTCTGTCCGTTTGAAGCAAATAGAAGCGTTACCTAGGGTACTTCTGCTAGTATATAATATATACTACGGGGAAAGTCTTCAAACGTTACCGTTAATCCAACATGGAGCTCTCACTCAATCAAATTGAGATAAAACGACTGGCCGTAAACTGTCTGTAAGTTTAAAGTGCTCCTTTAAATGTAGCAACCTTTGAGACGTGCTCAAAGCCAGCGACGGCAAAGTGCGCATTGATCTGAAACATAGAGGTGGCCTACTGGTAGAGTGAGAACGTTTAAAGCGAAGATAAGGAAGTGAGTGTCAGAAAATAGTGGATTGAGTGGTGATCGTGCACGACATAAGGTGATGTTGTTTTAAAATGATCAAATAGATCCTTCCCCCCCTTTTTTTTAAAAAAAAGAAGAAGAAAAGGTTATCAAAAGCTTTAAATGTTTGCTTTTATTTACTCTCGTAATGTTCTTAATTATATGATGTTAGGGACGAATTTATAGAGAATAGACGAGTTTGGAATGTTAAAGAAGCTTCAACAGTCTACCCAAGAGAGACAATGATATTAATAAAAGTATAATGATGTATGCATGCATTTATGCGTGTATGCATTTACGTAGGCCTATGCGTGCATCCAGAGGATTTTTAGAACTTCTCAATGAAGTAGGAAGCTGAGATTTGGTGAAATTCTTAGAGGAACCACTCAAAAGTGCGCAAAACATTCAAATTTGAAAACTTAGCAAAAGTAAATCACCTGTAGACTCTGGCATCCGTTCTATTTTGAGGCGGAAGCAGTTCCTAATTAGATTTATGTTATCAGTTACTATTAATAAGTTACTATTTCAAATCTTGCGTATGGTTGGTATGTATCTGCCTAAACTCATTTTTATTTATGGCCAATAATAGTATGTGACCTTTTCGTATAGATTTTATAATTCATTTAGTAAAAATAGAATTTTGTTCCCTCTTACGTAATATCTAACAGAAATATACTTTTAAAAACACAAACAATCCATGAACTTTCCAATTGAAGGCTAGGTATTGTTAGGTTGGTTACTATTATAATCAACCAGTTGGTTAATAATATTAAAACCAACCTGTCGCAGACAGACCTAGAACTTAGTTATGTATGATTCGCTGAATAATAATTTAGTCACTTATTAGAAAAATTCTAGTGACCTGGCGGTCTAGGGGTAAGGTGTCAGACTTCTGTGCTGACGGCCGGGGTTCAATCCTCGGTCCGGGCACAGATTTATCTGATTACCAAACCCTTTCTTCACCTCTAACAAGACATCTTGTGAATGTGTAGAATGCCAGGCCTCCACCGTGGTTCGGATTCCACGTTAAACTGTAGGTCCTCACATTTCATCTCATTATCACCCTACCATTACACATTAGCGTAAGTGCGTATAACTCGAACGGGTAGTAAGACGCGGTGCTAATAATAATAATAATTAAAAAAATACTTTATAAAATGTGCGTACTATTAACTCACAACGATTTACTAGGCTCATGGAATGTGTGTATTAAAAAATATATCATTTTATTAACAAAATATCGATTATTAATACTTTCTAAACTATATTTTTCATCACGTTTTACTACCCGTATGGGCTATAAGCATAAGTATATTTTTAATTGGGGTAGGGACGATTAATGTAAGGCTTAGAGGAAATGTATCCACATCAGCGTGAAGCGTGAATGGGGAAAACACCGAGCTGGGGCAAGAATTTTGACCTCCCAGTCATCATAAGATCAGACTGGACGAGTCTGACATTTAATACACGTACCCACCGAAATGGTTTTCCAGACGTCTTGTTAACAAATGTAGGATAACCTTTTCAAATTTGTTCAAAAGGTTAAACATAATCCCAAGTTTAGTTTTAAAAAATACGATTTTATATTTTTTGAACATGCAATATATATTTATTTTTCCAGTAAATAAATGTAGAATCTCTATTACCTAAACTCATAAACTTTAGTTTTTTTTTACTAATTTGATTTTAGCTTTGTACGTAGTTTTTTGTGGGACTAATGGTGAGAATTATCCCCCCTCTCTCATCCACCTTAAGGGACTACTAGACCTGGTCACTGGTGTATTGATAGTCAGGGATAAGTATCAAAAGGGCAAGGGTTCTCAAGTAAGAAATTTACAAAGAGCGAGAGGGATTTTGATTTTCTTCTCATCATATTCTGAGTAGTTCTTTTCCTCGCCTTAATATAGCTGTAATTACCTTCTATAAGTTTTTTTTTAGCACCTTGCCTTACTACCCATTAGAGTTACACGCTTATATAGGTACTAATTACGCTAATGGGCTATGGATAAGGAAGGTTGAATTTAAAGAAACATTACCCTCATTTGCGTTGAGAGAGTGGGAAACCAGCCTCAGTACACCCAACCGGGATCGAACACCAATCTCCCCATCATCGGCAGCTTAGTCTATTACGAGAGTAGCGCCTTAGACCTTGCGTCCACCGAGGCGTGTGTCTCATATCATGCTTGGCTTTCTTCGGTAGGTTTAAAATCATATTTACTAGGTATTAATGTTCTTAGGTTTAAAAACTATTTGTTAAGAGTAGCTTCGTAGATGTACTATTTCTTGTTGGCCCATAATATGAATGCCTGTTTTTGCATTGCTACTACTTTAAACACTAATAAAAGCAATTTAAAAATATATTTAATAATGCATATACCAAGGTGCTTTTCAGCAACAAAAATTTAAACAATCAAACACATTGGAAACTTAATATTTAGAAAAAATGTAACTGTAGGATTCACCTATATTTATGCTACATATAATCTGATTATTATATGACTATAGAGGTGAAATAATATGAAGGATTTAGGAGATTTTATTTGACGAACAACTAACCATTTCTTATTCTCTACTTGTAAAACAAAATCACCGTCAATATTATGTTATTATATTACTTCCACCTCCTTTATAATAGAACTAGACATAGACATCATAGTAACTATTACTCGCCTGTTTAGCAAAAAGTATCTTCTTAGTTAATACGAGTAATATTAAGTCCAAACTGACCAATAACTAATTCGAATGGGAGTGGTATTTTGAATGCGCAAAGGTAGCATAGCGTTTTAAATGTAAGCTAGAACTAAATATTTGACCAGCTATAGACTGGATCAAGTTAAGTTTAATTAAAATTTAATTTTGAAGTACAATAACGTCAATTAAATTGGAGGATGGGAAGAATCTATATAACTTTAAAAAATCAATATAATAGCCTTCAATTGGATGACTATTAATATACAATAAAGAAATCTGTTTATTCACAGTAGACGTCACTTTCAATTATATTAATACCATTAACACCTTATGGTCCATTCTTACAAATACAATTTTGTCCAATTAAGACATATTAATATGCGCAAAAAATAAAATAAAAACCCAAATGAAAGATTAGATATAACAATACCATCTTAAAACGAGAAAACAACCCCAACAATCAGCTTTCTCTCTATCAAAGAATCACAAAACGTTACTACAATTAAAATAAGCACGCAAGTAGAACCTTTTAAGATATTTCCTTTTGTTTAGTATTTCGGGTCTTTCCTTTTCATAAGAGATGGGGTTAAAAACCTTAGTTTTGTACTTTCTCTTTTGAGACTTCTTTGTTTCTTAGTTGTATTGTGTTCGTTTCCCCTTTTTGTGCCCTTTCTCTTTCTCTAGATGATTCATCATTAGTCATTCTTATCTTGTCCTGAAGTCTTTATTCACATTCCCTTTTCCCTCGTATTATATGGATCATTATTTCTGTTTTACTTTCGACAAATTAATATGTTACTCAGCAATGTTCTTTTCTTGTTTTTATCTAACGTTTCCAGGGGTTTTGGTCTTGTCAACTCCCTCTGTCTGCAGATCTATCCATCTACTATTCTAGCTAGTAAAGTAATGTTATCTCTTGTTTTTTTATGTTATTTTGTCTCTAATATTCGAGAAGACAGAACTAGTCGGGGAAATGATAAGATGCGTGGCTGGATGTCTTCCTACATGATCTAGGCGTCTTTAGTTCACTTAAAATTGCGTTTCAAACGAGAGCTTCTAATAGGCTGCCTTCTCTTCAAAGATTAAGATGATAAATCAGATAAAATTAGGGTGGTTGATGACGTCATACAAACAGTTTTCTGTTGTGTACATACATGCGCATGTGTCTGCAAAATATGAACGTCTTATTTTGGAACTAATATTTTGTATGGCTCATTTTTTAAGCTATAAATAAAAATTTATTTAATTTTGTGATCAGTTATAGCTAGATACGATAATTATGTTATATTTATTATTTCACGCACTATAATATATATTGTTGTCACAACCACGACATAAAAACAAAATAGTTTTATTCATATTGTTTGTTCTTTTATTAAGTTACGAAAAAGCCAATTATACAGTAATCCTTAGATAAGTATTATTAAAAGGTTGTGTTTTTGACACTTTTGATTCCATAATCTAGTATTCCCAAGAAAATAATAACCATTTCCAAATGAACGAATTTCAAGGAATGTTTGCCGTTCAAATCTTCTGCTATCTAGCAGTTGCCACCACTCCTATAAGCTGTATGGACTTAAGATGTGTCAAGCTCCCGGAAAATATCCTCTTGTGCAACGTGGTAAGTTTTCCTCTGTGCTCGAGTTGGTGGCGGTATTCAAGCTCCATAACCTCGCTTCGTCTCCTCTTTCTACCCTCGCTCTCTGCTCTCTAACAAACTCGTCAAAATGTAGATGTGGCATTTGTGACGGCGTGCTTGGGGAATTATGTTAAAATATGTTGTGTCTCACACCTCCGCTCTAAATTTATATCTCGATGTAGGAATAAACAAGACTAAGGTACGAAGAAGTCAACTCGGAGGCTGGAATAAAATAACGCTTACTTTGTTACGGTCAAATGAACACAAATTCAAAACTTAATTTAAACTAATAAAATAAAATAATACTATATATAAATATAAAACCACACATTTTTATGCTAGGCAGAATTTGTCCGCATGCTCTATTCGTAAAGTATATTAATTATCTTTTTTATTAATGTGTCTTAATAACTACTTACTTACTAATTACACTATGTGTTAGGGATGAAGAAGATTGAACTTAGAGGAAGTGTTTGAGCAATTTTGTGGAAATAGTGTGAAACCATTTAGTAAAAACAATTCTTACCAAACCCAACCGGGATTAAAACTACAATCTCCCCGTCATCATCAGTCCAGTCTATTACGAGAGATCTTGTTCCATTCGTCCTAAGAGGTGGGTATAAATTAATTAAAGACTCATGAAGAGGAAATGGAATTTTAAGGAAATCAAATGAGCTATTATCAAATTAATGGAGTGTGTCAATGAACCTCTTTAGGATTTGAATATCAGACCCCCAAATTAAAGTCCAGAATAGTGCTTTAGCTATGTGGGTAAATAAAGAGATCCAAATATGGTCTGATAAGAAATCTGAGAGGAAATATTTTATGAGTAGGCCTTCACTAACACATGATCGCATCAAAGAGTATTAAAGTCAGTTGAGTACTTTTTAAACTACATCAGATATAATAACTTTTTTCTAAAGAGAATTCGAGTTGATAAGAATGTCCATAGCTTTTACTCGAAACGACAAGACATAAGTCAAGATGTGTAGTCGTAAAATAGAGTATTATAACATTTGACAGCAATATTGTAAAAGTTTTCAAATAAAAAATGCTCACATCATTGAACACATTTTTTCTAAAATTTCTTTGGCATCAGGGTCAATTTCAAATAAAATTTGACATATTCTATGATTGTATTTTTCTATTCTCTCTTTTTCTCTTAATGAATAATAAAAAAAGGGGTTATAACCGATTTTATCTAGCTACTTCTCATATTTAATAACCAAGAGCAGCGTGAATTGGAGAGTCTATAACCTTGTTCAGGCTACTGACTGGAAAGCCCAATGGGAATAGACCATTACAAAGACCTATTCGCATATGAGAGGATAACATTAAAATTTACCTGAAAGGGATAGGGTGTAATGAGGTGGATTGGATAGAACTAACTCAAGATAGGGATAGGGTGTACTTTTGTAAGTGTGGCAATGTACTTTCGAGTTCCTAGTGCCGTATATTAAGTAAGTGACTAACTAACTGAATCTGAATAGATTTGTTTACATTTGTCGCAGAATAAATTTCAACTAAATTGTTATATCCATCCACTGTTTTTCTGTTGTTTAATATTTAATAATTGAAATATGACCTAAAACGTTAAGATGTTTTCTTTTAAATGCATACAATAAGTCACAAAATTCATAAGTAAAAAATGCATAGTGGTGTTCTTTATAAATGTTGAAACATAAAAAAGTAAGTATATGTTTCATTAAGTCAACCGTTTCACTCCCAAATTTGTTTTAGCTCCAGCAATAAGGTGTTTCGAGAAGTGGGAAGAGCCAGGCGTGAACCGCATATTGTGGTAAATAATTGCCGAACAAAATGTTAATGAGCCTCGGTGGCTCACTGAAAGGTGTGTATCAAGAGGAGTACCATAAGGGCATGTCTTACGCCATTGCCCACAATACAACACTGGTGGGACTTAAATGCAATTTTTAACTATACTTAGGCCATATTAAATATATTCATCTTTTTTCCTTTAGAGAATTGATTGTAATCAAAAAAATAATTCGCCTTCGAGCTAGATGATGAATCTTTTGAAGTATCCACACACAAAAAAAGTGTCTTATAATTATGTCTGTCCCAATGTCTGTCTCTCTTTAGCTTTACGGCCAAAGCGGTTGGGTGTATTTTTTTCAAACAAACTATTTAGATGTTAAATTATCATTAGTCAAGATGTGTATTTAGTCTAGCCCTCAAATCAAGGGCAGTTTACTTGTGACTGATTTTTGAAAAAACTTCATAAATTATAAAAGACTATTTGCGAAACTGTGTTTAAATATGCTTTACCATTTATTTTATCTGTTTTCCTTATCTTACTACCCATTTGGGCTATTCACTAAAATTTGCATTCACATTTTACATTTTATAAGAACTTGTCTGCATAGTTTACCAATAAATTTTGTGACACACTGTATATAACTTCTAGGGTTTTTATCTCATTAATTATAAGCTGAAATAACTAGTGATAAAAATATTAATTAAACTATGTGGATAAGTAAGGGAGATGTTCTACCATAAATAATCTTAACCTAGATGCCAACAGATGTGGCACGGTGCATGGTAGAATTTCATTGGAAAAACAGCCGGTGGAGAAAAGTGGTAGATTCGTTGTAGTCGCGGTGGGCAAGAGGGGGGTTGGGGAATTAAAATTCCTCCGACATTAGTGAGAAAGGAAAGAGAAATTCTACGAAATTAAGTCAGCAGAGAGAAATGAAGGACGTATTCGGGAAAATAGAATGAGGTATAACTGCCTAGCTTCTATTTAAATTCACGTTTCGAGTAATAATGAAAGAAAATTTAATTTAAAGTCGGAGAACGAATAGGTGAAATATATGACAAATGACGACGCGTTAAAATGCTTTCCATTACACATGGACTTATTTTTAAAAGTTAAGTTTATTTACAAAGATGTAAAGCTAAATCTAACTTAGCCAAGTTAAAGGTAATTATTTAAATAAATTAAAGTACTCCTAAAACACTAGAAAACGTTTTAGATTTTTTAATCTAAAAAGAGCAAAAAGGCAAATATTTAATCAAGTATCTGAACCAATTGTATATATATCTTATTATATATGTTAAAATTGTTAGTAAAAATCAGTTTTATGGAAGAATGTTGGTGTGTTTAAGTTCTAAATATGCTTGATTCGGCTTCAAAACTATTGATAATTTATGGTTAGAAATATATTTAATGTGAATAAGTTTTTTTACACACTGTAAATAAATTAACTTTGTATCATAATTTTCTGGCCCACCAGGACACCGAAAATTTTTTGATACGACCTAAAACCAACGGCCAATTTAACATTGGTAACTATGCTGCTAATTCTCCCCATAAAATTACTGTGGAATGCTGGTCAACAAAATACTACCTCAATTTTTGTTTACAGTTACGTTCATTACTTTGTTATTTCGAATTAGCCTGTTGAATAAACTGATGATGTATTAAATAAGATATTTATATCCACGAAATAATGTCCTGTACGGCTGATGCTGGGGAGATCAGGGTTTGAAACCCGGTCAGATGTACTGAGGGCGGTGTTTCCTCGATAGTTTTCACTTTACTTGCACGATAATGTGGATACACTTCCTAAAAATTAAAACTTCATCATCCGTAACACAACAAAGTTACTAGTAAATATGCGTTTTGCCCTAATGGGTAGTATGATGCTGTGCTAAATGAGACTATATATATTTATATACACGTTATATTTAAGAATGACGAACTTAGCCGTCAATTTATAATTCAATCCAATTTATTATTTTGGGTTTAATAGATTTCAAATATTCAAAAAAAACTCACAAATTTAACTTTATAAACAAATATCAAAAACTACCCACATTATTAAAACTTGCACTAACACCCTTTGGTGGCAACATGGTATAAACTCTTGCAGTAGAATAGACTGCCGATTACGGGGAAATAGATGTTCAAATCCCAGTCGGGTGTATTGAGGATGGTTTTTCCAAAATATTTTTCTATTCTACCTCCACACACATTCGGGTTCACTGCCTGTAGATTCAATCTTCCACACGCCTAATACATTAACTTAATTAATACAAATGCATACAGCTTAAATGGACAATAAGTGTGATGCTTAAAAAAAAGGTTGTACTAAGTAATATGTACATTCACAAGTTTTTATTAATTATATATAAAATGTTTCTCTCCCATTCCGGAGGCGAAAGGTCTAAAATGTAAAGCTCATTTAGTCTGGTTGGCTGGTGACGGGAAGGTTGTGGTTCGAATCCTGTGGGTAGTTTTCCTGAATGGATTTCTCCTTTCCCACAAGGCCATTGCAAGTAAATTTCATATCGAATTCTACCATCATCAACCCAAGTCTACTTAAGGAAATTAATATGTACAGCCCAAACCGGCGTTTAAACGTGGTTAAAAGAAATCTGCATCAAGTTTTTCGTAAAACCTACTATTCAATTTCAAAAAGGGCAGAAACTATAGGAATTACCCTGGATGTTAAAAAAAACGCCCCATTTCCTCAATTGTTTCAATACAGACTTAAGGATAATTTTAATAATAATAATAATAATACTAAGAGGTATAAGAACAATAACAATAATAACCATAATAATATATATTGTATTTCCACAATAACGATTAATTACCAGTTCCTCTGTCAAGCCGAAAAAATCTCAAAAGTAGACCCAAACCCAAAAGGGTGCGGGAATAAATGGTGATAAAATTTTTCGTAGGGACCCCCAAACTAGGGTTTTTTCCTAAAAACCAAACTCGAAAAGATCTTGGAAGCCTAGAAGAACTAGGAATCTGAAAGTTTTCAAGTAGGGGGCCTCTAACCCAAAAGGATGCAGGAATGCGTCCTTGATGATAGAAAATTCACATGGGGCCCCTCCAAAAAAGTACAAACAATTTTTTTTTTTTTTTTTTCTTTTTTTTTTTTTTTTTTTTTTTTTTTTTTTTTTACTTTGT
>CABEEJ010002188.1:33622-50967 GCA_901482245.1 Timema douglasi
TTTTTTTTTTTTTTTTTCATTTTAGAAAACATTCGAAATTTAAATAAATGAGGAGCAGTAATAATTCTGGTTAAGACTTCGAAAAACCTAAGGTTATAATAGAAAGGTGAAACATTTATTTCAACACATAAACTGTGTTCTCGCATGACGACCTTGCGCCAATGAATATGGTACATACGTACCGAAACATGTCGGCCAAAGTTTAATCGGCTTCTAAACGCTGATACTTGCCCAAGGAGTAACGGGACTCAAATCAAGTTTAAAACTTCGTTTCTTCACTTAAACACTGAACATTTTTTAACAGCTTGTTGCGTTTTCAGCCTTATTTAACATTATTTGTATTTCCTGTAACACAATACTTTCACATGTTTACTCCATTTAAATTAGCCTTTTTTCAGTGTTTGAATTTTAATTGTATGTTATCCTCAATTCATTTTTGATATTAATTATTTTAATATGTTTTTCATGTATATATTTTTCTGAATGATAGTCACCATTTGACTTGATAAATTATATTATGTCATGAATATTTTTAATATTTTTATTTCATATATTTTTAATGCTTGTTGAAAGCGAAGCTTGACTTGTCTCTCAATATTAAAATATATTTAATTTTAACTTGTTAATAATTTTTTATTTTTTATTAATCTCTTTAGTATACTATCCTTTCACCTTTCTATTATAACCTTAGGTTTTTCGAAGTCTTAACCATAGTTTTTTTTTATTGTTTATTATTAGGGTGGTTAAAAATGATTCCCATTCGCAATCATTATCCAACAAGTGGGGCACATTACACAACCAGAGATAAAGCCATTGAATTTTTTTTACGGTGTTATCCCAGTATTATAATTCAATTCAATTTTATCTAAGATTTAGATGCAAATTACATAAAATATTGCATTATATTTTTAACACCGCGTTTTACTACCCATTCAGGTTATATTTAGAGGAAGTGTACCCACATTTTCGTGGGAGAAAGTGGAGAGCCGTGTTGGTAAAAACAACCTCAGGTCACCCGACCAAGTTTCTAACCTTGATCTCCCCGTCATCGGCGGTCAAATCTACAGCGAGAGTAGTGCCTTAGACAATGCGGCCACCGAAACGGATTCTTACATATTTTAATACCAAATTACCTTAAGGTACATCTTCAGGTCGTTTATATGACCATACATATTCCTATACTTTAGTTTTGATATTAATAACTCTAAAATAAATAAATAGAAATTGTTAAAAAAAAATTAAAATTCCTTTCATCTACCTTCAGTTGCGAAGCCAATAATTTTATTTATTTTCCAGATTTTTGTTTTTTTATTTTGTGTATTAAATTTTTACAAATCTAAATAAAGAATGCATCATGATAAATAAAATAGCAAATAGATTTCAGCGCACAAATTCAGAGGAGGAATTTAGAATATTTTAGCCTGGTTTTAGTGTATTAAACTCTGATATTCTTGAAATTAAAAGTAAATTTAGATAATTATCGAAATTTAGGATCAAGGTCAAAGTAATAAATAAAGGGGTATGTATTTAATAAAAGCTACTGCCTCTTGTCTATCGTACAAAATCTAAACATCTATCTAAAATAATAAAAAGGTTTAGGACGTGTTTACATTTTTGTTTGAAATATTTTAGAATCAGATTTGATATATAATTTAATCCAATATGTTGAAGTACATTATATAAAACAATCACTCTTTCTATTTATTTATTTTAGGCTCTACATATATAACTATGGTTGTTTTTCAACCTTTCTCACATTTTTTAGTATTTCCATGGGTCTTTTCATTATTTCTTTCCTATTTTACCTCTCTATTTTTTTATACATCCAGAATAGAGATCACAAATTATCCGTGGAGCTCAGAGAAAACAAAAGAAAGAGTGGCAACCCCTCTTCTTCTTTTTTTATACTCTTCATACAAATATCATCCCTTTTCCTATTTTGTGACACTCCTAACAAGCAACATACAAAAAGTCATAGTCAGCGATAGCGAGGGTTTTGCTTCCTCTTACACTTCCTCTTTGCTTTGTTATAAATTCCGAACATTCACATTTGTTTGCGAGAAACATTTTCATCATCTAAATATATAATATACATACTTTATATATCGCATTTATCAGCTTCCCGTTAAAATTGTTTTTTAGTGTGGTATTGTTTAAATCTTTCACTTTGTAAACTATCCAAGACATTGATAAAATAGCAATGATTTAAAAATAAATATTATCTGCAAATAACTTTGTAAATATTGGTCTGATGCAGTATATATTTTTAAATCTTTATTCCACTATAGTCCTGAACAAGGCCGTAGCCAGGTTTTTTTTTTGGGGGGGTTCAAACCCCCTGCGAAAATTTTATGCCCAAAACATATATGGCTTTATTTATGGTTCAAACAATATCAAAATTAAGATGAAAATACCAATTATGGGGTTGTGTTGCCGTAAAAAATACTTCAGAGAACTTCTAGAGGTGTTAAATATTTAGAAATTTCCCTAGCCTTTGGCATTTAGGGGGTTATTTTACCATAAAAAAAACACTTCACAGAGATTCAAAAAGTGTTTAATATTCAGAAACTTGCCAAGCCTTTGGCAGCTAGGGGATTATTTTACCATTTAAAAAAACACTTCAGAGAGCGTCTAGAACTGTTTATCATTTAGAATATTTTTTTCTAGCGTCCAGCAATTGGGGGATATGCCCAACAAACCTCCCCTGGAATTATTGGACGGCGACGGCCTTGGTCTTGAATAATCTTAGCAATATTTAAAACCAGTTTATTATTTTGTAGTATGATTTGTCTTTGAAAATAATTTAAAAATGTTCAAAAACATATAACAATAATTTTAAGTGTTTAAAATAAAATAATCTTTATTAGCAACCATAACGTGTATCTATAGATTTAAAGTTTAATTGTGATTTTAAGGAAGTTTCTTACCTGTGACGTCACGCCGGGTCAAGATATGATTTCCCATGTTAATTAATTAACGCTTTGTTCAGCGATATTTTAGGATATAGTGTTGAAACAAAAACCAAAATGTCTTGAAAAATTCAAAAAATAGTCTTACAGTTTCACAAAATTATTATTTTATCTTGAAGTAGTTTTTTCGTAAACGTATTTTTTACTAATCATCTACAACTTAGGCTACTTTATTTAGTCACGAAAATGGACTATACGAGTCTTCTTGCCAGAGTGCAGATCAAAAAACTTTATGGAAACATAGTCTATCTAGAATAGGAACAAGAAAAACGTAATTTTGTAAAAGCAAGTCAATATCTCGAGGAGCAAATAATATAGTTATTGTGTAAACTCGCCTGAGGAAGAGGGGAAGTGCAGGTTAACAACCAACTCCGCAAAATATCTTCAAAACCTCTAAGTAGACATGTACTTAAACATTAATAACTACATAATATCAAAAATGTGTGTATTTTTAAAATCGTATTAAAGATTAATACGAAAAAAGCAATAAGTTTGGTCAGATATTTGAAATCCAAAAACAGGTTATACTAAAAGCATTGTCAATAATTTGTTTATTGCCTCGATCAAACGTCAATCCAGTGTGAAATTTAAAATTAAATAATTTGAAAGCCAAAAGGTTATGATAAAAATATTTATCCTTATCCTATATAACGAATCAAAAATGTTATAAGTAAAACATATAATTTAAATAAATACACCAATATTTGCCTTGCCAAATAATATACCAAACTGAGTTGGTGTCTGTCTGTTACTCAATCACTCAAAATCCACTAAGCCGAGTGTGCCGAAATTTCACATTGCCATAAATCTGACGTCCGGTTAACGTATAAGTTCATTAAAACTTACGTTCGTCACTTTATTTCAATATTACGGCTACCAAACACTACTATTGGGACTTTTTTTCAGCTCCTTCTCTTTGGATTTTAACTGGAGAAACTTTGAAAGGAACATATATATATAATATATTATTATTATTATTATTATTATTATTATTATTAGCACCGCGTCTTACTACCCGTTCAGGTTATACGCACTTACGCTAATGTGTAATGGTAGGGTGATTGTGAGATGAAATGAAGGACCTACAGTTTAACGTGGAATTGAACCACGGTGGAGACCTGGCATTCCTCACATTCACAAGATGTCTTGTCAGAGGTGAAGGAAGGGTTTGGTAATCAGATAAATCTGTACCGGGACCGAGGATTGAACCCCGGACTCCAGCACAAAAGTCTGACACCTTACCCCTAGACCGCCAGGTCACCTTATATAATATAAAACACATCCCGGGCAAAGAACGGGTAATAAGTTAGTAGCTATTAAAACAACAAATATTAATGCCCTCAAACGTGATTTGAGTCCGGCCTTTTGAATCAGATCCAAGTTTATTAGCTAACTGTATTTTAGTTGGTCTTAAAGAGCCCTACTATGTTATCTACTAGAAATACAATAAACCTGTCATGACGATGTATTCAACTTGGCACAATGACGATGTAGCCTTCAGGGACCAACCAAATTTGGTTAATTCGATTAGCAAGGGTTAAGGGAGAAGCGAGGACCTTTAAAATTAATTAAATGTGGCAACTGTGCCACCACCAGGCAAGTCGGGTTGACACTAGCAGTGTTCAAACCTTTACGAGATTAATACTGCTCTGTATGCGAAGCTTAAGGGGTAATTTGCCATCTGGTGGTTTCTACAGCGTCGTATATAGTGCGTTTACCTTGTAAAGTAGCGGCTTAAACTAGAAACGGCAAGATAAGCCTATACCTTGCACGATACTGAGGTAAACAGACAGGTAATATTATTAATTTCAGTTTTAATCCAAGTATATTTATATATAATTTTTTTCCATACCCTGCGTATTATTACCCTCCAGTCTAGCCACATTTAACTACAATAATGGACTGAATAATGTAGAGCTTAGAGGAATTGTATCACCATTTTCGTGAAGGGAAAGTTGTAAACCATTTAGGAAAAACTACCTCCCCTTCGCGTTGGGATTAGAACCCACATCTACTCGTCGTCAGTAGATCAAACTAGAATATGTTGAAGTTTAAGGTTGGGATCTATGGAAAGCAAGAGAAGGCCAGTGTTTTTAAATTTTTATAGCAAAGCATTTTTTTGGCCAAAATAAAATAAAATATTGCTCCAGTACAAACATAAAGTTGTATTTTCTTCACATGGTGATATCAACATTTCTTGAATATGTGTTATGAAAAACTTTTTAATTTAAGATAAAAGTTATAATTAAATTACAGGGCACCGTTGACAGATAAGCAACTACTGTTAACATAACCATGTTAAGACAATTAAACTATAAGTATCTACTGGATTACTATTTGATTTATTTTGGTCAAAACAAATTTTTACGATTAAAACAGAAAAAACACTGCCCTTAACTCACGTTCCCTACACTCTCATCTTAATTTTTGTAAGTGAATAATAATAATAATAATATATAGTTTCACTCCCCCGGCCTGACGGTTCCCCCAGACCAAAGGATTACTCTTATCCCACTTTCCCCTTCTTGTCAATGGTCCTCGGAGGTCGATGTCCTTCCCCCCAAACCCCCATCCCCTCATCCCCCCAAAAAATATTCCGGGATCATGATCAACTTAGCGTTCAAGTAAAGGCTCTCATTGATTTTTTTCAATGGAAGTCATCGCGGTTCTCATAACTTAACGTAGGTGTGACTTTAACTTAACGTAAGAGTTTCCCAAGGCCATAAATTCCACGTTACGTTATGTTACGTTACGTTACATGTACCATGACTGTGTTTCCTCCGACCAATCATGTTGCGAGAAAGTCAGCACTACTATTTAGTACTTCATTTGTTTACATGCGTATAACCCGAACGGGTAGTAAGACGCGGTGCTAATAATAATAATGTGTTTACAGATTTGGTGTGCAGACGAATTCTTTGTTATGGTTCGTCAACAGCGGAACGTCGTGGTATTTCCTTACATTTTATTTTGTAGATCCAATAACCTTCTATTGCAAGTACTTGAAGAGTAACCAGATTTAACTTCTCGCCCTCCATTTTAGGGAAAAATTTGTTTTCAAACCATCTAATGTAATTGGCTTTTCTTTGCTAGAGTGGTTACGTTAAGTTACGTGAACGCCTGATCACATTGCATGTCTCTTTGCGTTCCATTAACAACATTAAGTTGAACGTAATCTCAGCATTACAGTATTCAATTTCCATACCCCTGTGAAAAAATGTTATAGGTTTAGTCTAGTTGTGGTTTTCTGTGTAGGACATAACATAAGCGTGGGATGGCTATGAACATGATTTAATCCCTGCCTCCCTTTCAAATGTCCTTCAATACTGCTGCATTACCGTAGCGCTATTAACAATTTGCAGCTTTGATTGCCCCTTTCACAAATTTGGTTGATAAATGACACTAAACTAAAATGTGCTTCGTTGACTGCTATAAAGGGCTCAAAAACGATAGCTATAGTTAACAATTATCTGGCAAAACAATCTAATGATAGTATCATTTCCAAATTGATGCATTTAAAACTAAGAACCTCAACCCGAACCTAAGAGATGAAATTAGTATTTTTATATTGAAAGTGGGTGAACCACTTCGGTGGCCGCATAGTCTAAAGTGTCACTCTTGCAATAAAGCTGACTGCCGATGACGGGGAGATCAAAGTTCGATCCTGGTCAGGTGTACTGAGGGTGGTTTCCTACTCTCTCGCCACGAAAATGCTGGTAAACTTCCTTTATATTCAACCTTCCTCGTGGTGCTAAAAAAAAAGTTGTAAATCATTGAGACCTATTTATAAAGTTCTTATTCAAATACTAACAACAACAAAATGATTAGATAATAATTTCTTTTCTAACGCTTTATATAATTGTAAAATATTTCAAATTAAAAATTCTTAGATTAAAAAAACTAACCACTCTTTTCCAAAATTTAGTTAATCCAAAACAAAAGTATTAGAGATGACAAGAATAATATATATATATCAAAATGTATAATTACCAAGTTTGGTTTAAATCCGTTTTAAATGCAATATTTTCAAGAGTTGTCTTAATTTGAACATAGTTTTCGTATAGTTTATACCATTTTGACACTTTTAAAAATATAGTTTAGCACGGTGATTTAGGTATGACTAGCACTATGCTATGTTTTAATAGGGTGAGGCAATTTTGATAAACTTATTTAAGGAGGCTACGTTTCCTATATTTAGGGTGAAATGAATCTTTGAAATGAAATAAGTAATTTAAAAAAATTACCAATAAAGGACTATGAGTTTAGCAAGTTAGTGAAATTTATTGGAAGCTTTTTTTCACGAATTATTTGAGTAGCAACGGCAATATTTTTTAAAATATCTTATTCTTATCTCAATTTTTTGTTTTTATATTATAGCTACCTCCCCTTCTTTTTAGAAATGTAATCACTTTCATGGGTATTAATAATGCTTCTTCATGTTACATTTTTAAGTCCTAAGTGATCTATATTAATGGTTTTCAAAAATTCGAATACTTATAACTCCATAATATGTATTTAAGAAAAATATATAAATATTGTTTATTGTTTAAATTTGTGAACAACTTCTAACACTTTTTTCTTCATTTGTTACCAAATTTATAGTCAATGGCTAATGTAAAGTGCCAATCATAGAAAAAAAATAGAAATGCTCTATTTTACTGGCACCAAACAAGCCCAAAATTCTTCACCTATTTAAATTTTAATTTCATTTCCTGATCCTGGAAGAGGGTTGGTATTCTGGAGAATAATTAAGACAGCGTGTGTGTGTGTGTATATATCAATTTTGATTGAATTCCGTCAATCGATTCACACATTTAAAAATAGTATTGTAAAACACACACACACATGTGGCTAGTCGTTGAATCGCTGAGGCATATAAAGAGCTGAATAAAAATATCGTCCATCACATATGGCAATTTCCCTCTCAATAAGTAAACCAAAAATTTCGACTAAGCCAACTCTAGCGAATCTCGCCAAATCTCTGTTCAGAAACTTTCCAGCAAATCATGGGTGACACGCCCTAAACTAATCCAATATTCCAGTAAGCCTCCGGAACCTTGTCACTTGTCCAACGTAGTGGCGGCTGCCTGGAACTGTCCCAAACTGTCCAGTGGCCACAAATACACCCTCACTATTTCCCTCTGCATTTTCCTTCTCTTGCTCTTTCTACGAACTCTTTCTCTTTCACGTGTAGATACGAGCAAGCTGGAATTTATAGCTTTAACAACCATTTTCTCTGGGAGCGCACACACACACACACACACACATACACACACTACAGCGTCAAAATAAATACCAAAATCGTACTTCTATTTATTCACAAAAAAAAAATCGATAAACGTAAGGATTTAATAGATCCGCTTAGGTTACCGCATATTCTAAGGCGTCACTCTCGCAATTTACTGGACAGCTGATTACAGGAAGATCGGGGTTCAAAACCCGGTTGAGTGTATTCAAGGTAGTATTCCGTAAATGTTTTTCCATTCCCCCTCCACGTAGATGTAGATACACTCCTTCTAAATTCAACCATCATCATCCTTAACAAATTAGCGTAATTATTACACATGTGTTAAAACCAAACGGTTAGTAAAACATGGTGCTAAAAAAAGACATCCTAGATCTATTTTTAGATAATCGCCTTTACCTTTGAAATACGAGCTAGAACTTGAATAACGACATTAAAATAAATGTGTCCTGTTTCAATGTATTCTGTCCAAGCTTTTAACTCACTCGTACTGACAGCTATGTGGACTCAATGGAAAGATCATCGAGTTTGTTTTGCCGGTGACGGAGAGTATGGCTTCAAATCTCAACCGGGTGTTTTGAGGGTTTTTGCTTAAATTATTCACACTTTCCGTCTAGGAAAATGCGTGTACATTTTTTCTAAATTCTACCGTCCACATTTCTACCTTATAGGTGCATCAATTTCAATAAATTGCACTTTCGGCCACATTCCTTTAAAAAAAATGTTTAAAAAATTTCCAGTGATGATAATCAAAATATAATATATTTATTTTGATCCCTAATAAACTTTGTTGCAAACATTTCTTTGTCTAGACCAAGCCGATTGGTAATTAGTGATTAAATAATCAATATGTTAACCGGCCCTAAATAAATAATAAAAGGAGTGATTTATTTTTAAAAAATTCGTCAGCGTACACGACACAGTTTTTATTTTTATTTAAAAAACAAAAACCAGAAAAAAACTTGTTTTGGTTTATCTAGAATTGGAAAATGAGAGAGTGTGTAATTTTTTTGTCTCTTGGAATACAAATAATTAGCATTTTTTCCGATGTTTTCCTTTCTCCCGAGTGAGCATATATATGTATAAATTTAGATTGGACCAGCTTTAACCTCGCGCTTAAACAACACGATGCTCACAGAGCTATTACATTTAAAAGTTCCCTTGGGAAATAAAGTAGCATTCATTTAGCAAGAAACTTGGAGCAATAATGATAGCGTGGGAAAAGCGGAGCGTGTATATTTCCTTTTGTTTCCTATTTTTATCTGGTTATCGAGCTTCATTAGACTTTTAAAATAGTTTTTTGGCTTGTATTATATTTCATTTATCCTAAACGTAGGGGAATGCCAGGCCTCCACCGTGGTTTGGATTCCACGTTAAACTGTAGGTCCTCCATTTCATCTAACAATCACCCTACCATTACACATTAGCGTAAGTGCGTAAAACCAAAACTGGTAGTAAAACGCGGTGCTAATAATAATAATAATAATAATAATAATAATAATAATAATAATAATAATGATAATAATAATCCTAAACGTACTTCGAGGTTGACTGAGGTAAAAGGAACCAAATTTTGTGAATGGAAAGATTAAATCATTTAGAAAAAAAACAACATAGTACAGCTTCCCGTGATTCGATTCCCTGAAGAAAAACATCAACATTAAACCCGAATAAGATTCAAACCTTGATCTCCCCATCAGAGTCAGAGGTAGTCCAGTATATTGTAATAGTGAATCCTTAGACTACCCGACCACCGAAACTGGGTTTTAAATCTTATTACTGTCTATTAATAAAGCAACTTATCTTCTTAAAGAATATAATATTACAATGAAAAAAAAATGTTTAAAAAAATGCCTCAGCATTCGCCTGAAGGTAGGCTGGTAAACTGCAATGTAGATAAACTATCCCTATTGTACCTGTATGTGAATGAACTCTAACCTTCTGGGTCAGGGTCAACATTTTTTAAACAGTAAAACAGTTCTGTTAGTGTATTTTTAAGTTGTTAGTCAAATTATTACTTAGCTCCAAACTGTACTTGCCTAGAGGAGCACTAATAACAAATTAACCAAAATAAAGTAGTAAATCTTAGATAAGTCCATCGGTGGACTGTTTTCGTATTAATTAGATTGAGTTACAGAGATATTCAACTCTGATTTTTAAGCTATTCAATTATATTACGAACTATAAACACTTCATTATCATAGCCTATAAGTGATCAAGTGTTGAGTTAAGGTTGTTTTTTTTACTCTAAAGTTAAAAAAATAATACAATAAGTGAAATATATCTCAATGTACTTGCCATTCGCAGATCTTTTTTTAAAAAAAACTTAATCAATACTGGCATTCATTCAAGTAATTAATCCTCCAATTACTCTTGGGACCTAAATTAATCACCTCATAAAATACATTTTTTTTAAATCTACCAAATTGATGAAAAACAATAGCCCTAAATAAATTTTAAAAATATATAAAAAAAATTGAAACAATGTAAACAGATACATAGTAACATTAATCTTGATCTACACCTGAAAGCTTTCATGGTTCACCACATAAATGGGAGTATTGTGATTGTTCACTGATCATTTATTTTCTAAGCAAGGAACATTTCGATGTCGACAGCTCAGTCGGTCATTGTGTAAACCTGAGGAGAGCATTCAGTGTAGAGTTAATTACGATCCGCATAAGAGCTTAGTGTAGTACATGGAGAAGCCCAACATACTTTGAAGTTGTAGCGGAGGGGATTAAAACACAAATCGTTTATTATTACAGAAGAATAATAAGGGAAAATGGGAATGCATATATATATAGAGAGAGAGAGAGAGAGAGAGATATGAAAAGGGTGAAAGGAGGGGTGAGCGAGGGGAGAGAGAGGAGAGACAGAGAGGGAGAGAGAGAACGAGGGAGAGGGGCAAGTTAGATCAAGCTTGAGCATGATAAAATTATTTAATATATAGGTATATGTACTCGTATGTAAAAAATTGTATATAACGTATACACAAATGTAATTATAAATACTTATTTGTAGATTTTGAAAATTGATACCTGGACACAGGAATTAAACCTGGAACCCTTGACTTCGCGCGCTAATGCTCTACTACTGAGCTACCCAGAAATCATCACATTATGAGTAATTCTTAACTCATAGTTTAAGGCAGAGTCTGTGATAGACGTGTGGATATCGTTGGCTATATATAGAAATATTGATACCACATCTGGGTTGAGGGGCGAATGTAACCAAAACTATTTTTTATGACCCATACTTGTAAATACAGTTTAAAAGATGAAATTTTCCATCCTGGAATCCAAAAGCCACATATTTTGGACGATCATTTAGACATGAATGGCCGTGAAACGAAAGGTAACTGTTAGAGCTAAAATGGATTTTGTCAAATCAAATATTATAATATAAGAGATGGGTTACTACACAAATTGTGTTGGCATTTGTATTTCCCTTCCCCCATTTGTCCTTACACTGCCGGGCAGCTCCATCCTGAAACGTTATAAATCCACTTTGTATTTGTCACTTGTGAATTCCTCCTAAACTATTCTAGCATGTAAAATCTATTATGTGATGCTTGACTACTATTTTCTTCAAATAAGCAAAATTTAAGATAAAAATAAAATACGATTAAATTTAATTTGATAAAACCATTACAATTACGGACTTTCTCACTCTATTGTTTGAAAATGGATATAATTACTCAAAACTCTTAATATATGTGAAACGAAATAATATACACTATCAAACCCAAGCATAATTTGCACTATACTTATGTAAAACATTTTTTTTAGTCCCGGCTTTAAATTTTATAATTTTGTTTTTAAAGAATTAATGTCCTCATTTGTATGTTTGTACCTATAAAAAATATCAATGTTAGGTCCACAAGAGTCAACACATCGTATTAAAATTTCAACTTCCGTTTAAAATTTTCGAAATTCTATTAGGTGTTGCAAATCTTTCTGCCATCGAATTGCTTTTAAATTCCTCATTTATAAATTTTGACCAATAAAAACTATAAATATTGACTATTGAGTCTAAAATGGATATAGATAATTGTTGTACAAACATTTCTCCGAAGAGGTTTAAGGAAAAACAACATGAACGTTTAGATACTTACTTATATTTAATTACTCAATGGCATTGGATAATTATTTCGTTAAAACTTAAGTAGTATATCTTTACAACTAGAGCTCACAAAATTGTATTAATATATTTGCCAATATCTCAGAAACTTTTGGATTTATAAAAATATATTTCATATAAAAGTTTTTTATTTTAAATAGTACTACAATTTTGCAATGGTAAGTTATTTAGTATCTCAAATAGTTGCGGAGATATGGAAGTTTCTTCTTCTGTAAAGTACCCTAAAATTCATTTTCATTTTAAAATGAAAATAGCCAGGTCATTTATAATCTTAATCAACACCTATAAACGAATTTTAATCAAAATCGTTAAAGTCAATTTTGAGAAAATCGATTTTTCTCTTTTCGCCCTTTCTTAAACTACTCTTAATTTTAAGTTTAGACAGACACACAGACATACGTCATTGCAAAGACCACTTTATAGGGTTTGTAGGGTCTTGAGACGTCGACATGCATCAACATTTCAGGTTATATTTTCTTTTGCGGTCGCAATACTTTTACCTTTTGTGTTCGAAATGTTAATATATATATAGCTTGAAAGTTATTGGTTTTATAAAAATATTCTTCTTATAAAATATGAGGCCTACATATTTGTAACGATAAGTAGTTTCATATCTCAAATAGTTTAGGAGATATTATTTTTAAAAAAAGATTAATTTATGCATCAGACCGGAGCCCTCAAAGTCATTTTGCCGAAATATTGAGAGAAGCCATTTTGTTTGGAATATTTATAAATGTTTAGAAATTAAATTTAATCAAAATCGTTAGAGCCCATTTTGAAAAAATCTACTTTTTATTTTTTGTCCTTCAGTAAACTACCCTTAATTTTAGAATTAGATATCCAATTCCAAAAATCCCTCGGGGAAACCCTATGAAAACCCAAAATACCAAGTTTTATCCCGATCGGTAAAATAGTTTAGGCTCTAGTTGGAGGTACAGACAGATAGACAGACACGGAAAGTCAAAAACCATTTTTTTGGATTCGGGGGGTCATGAAACGTCAAGATTCATCAAAACATTGAGTACGATTTTTTTGACGATCACAATAATTTCTCTACCTGTAAGATAGTGAGAAAGTAAAAGATGTAGCATAACACGAAAACAATAATTTAAGAAGCTCCCAAACCCTTGTTCTCTCTAAAGTCGTTCAAAGGTCAAGTCAGGTCACGTTTCTTCTTCAGTCTACCTTCGACTTTCAAAACCAGCCTCATAACCATCCCAGCCCTACGTAAATTGAGAAACTAGCGAAATAGACGAGGCAGATAAAAATACTTTTAGGATTTTTAGTTAAAAAAAGGAAACAAGATTTGATCAAATGTTTATTTGAAAACACATGACCATTATATAACGGTACATATGTGTATTTTTATATCAACTGGATTCCCTCACCACCAAAGAACATAACGATCAACTCCCCTTCCCCATACATTCATTTAAAATATATATTGATCTATATCTCAGAAACTATTGAGTTTATAAAAATAAATGGTTATTTTATTTCTAATAGTCTTACAACTTTGCCATGATTTCTTGTAATATTTAAGAATAAACATTATATTAATCTTTCCTTATTAATCTTCACGAATATTTTTCAAAAACGATTTAATATCTCAAAGAGCTGCGGAGGATATATAAAAATTGGGAATATCCTCATAATATGTAAAGTATCGTCTAAGTCATTTTTTCCGGAAAAATTAGATGCGCCATTTTGTGTGTAATATTAAACAATGCCTGGACATGAATTTGAATCAAAATCATTGGAGCCCATTTTGAAAGAATCACTTTTCTTTTTTTGCCCTTAAGAAAAACACCCTTAATTTTAGAGTTGAATACAGTACTTACGTGGGGAACTGTATGAATACCCTAGCTACCAAGTTTTAACCCTATCGGTAAAATGGTTTTGGCTCTAGCTCGAGATATAAAAGGTACATAGACAGATGACATCGTGAAAACCACTTCTTTTTTTCAATTCAATTCATTAAAATCTGGAGTTAATTTTTAATTTTTATTTTTTACAATCGCAATACTTCTTCTCTGTTAAGGGTCGCGATAAAGTAAAAACTGTAGCACCAAATCAATGGCAGCATAGAAAATAAAATAAACAACATTTGCGACAAAGTTCGGTGAGCCATGATGGGTTTTTTTTCTTTCTCATTTAAATATGTTTTTGCTATAATATATATTGTTCCTTACTACAACTAATTATGTTTTTTTTATGAATAAATTATATTATTTAATTTATGCTCTTAGATGATATGTGGTGGGTTTTTTCTTTTTTTAGCATATTTCAGTAAAAATGTATACTCGTAGATCTGTAAACAGTTGACATCGTTCACTCCAGTCAAAAGATGCAAAGTATATCATGTTATGAATTAAGAAGTATTCTTATCATTACAAATATCATAAGATTTATCTTTGAATTTCAAGTTAAAATATCTCCTTTAATTTTTTCGAGGATTTGAAGTTGAAATGTTCACATTTTGATCGAGTTAATATCATCAATATTTTAAAAAAATGCACGTTATATATCCCTAATATTATGTATAAGGTCAACCTAGTTGTTCTTGAAGTATAGTTCTCACCTCAGTTTCCCAACCCAAAACAAGGACTAGAAATAATCCTCTTAGGTTCTCAGTAGCTGAAAATGGAGGGTGGGATGTAGAAGGAGAATGTTGGAGTCCAATGACATTACGTAATAACCATAAACTACATCAGTGACGACGACACGTGATACTACATGGGAATGAGAGGTCTGGTGTGTNGGGAAGAGGGGGGTAGAAGGGTTGTGAGATAGAAAACGTGGCGGGAAGGGCTTCATATTCCTCGGAAATGTGGAGCAAACCATAACACTAGCTCTCCATACTGTTGTATTAACTATTAATCGCTTGCACCGGTACAAGGCGGGTGGAAGTGATTGTTGTGGGTTAATGAGTGACCGGAGGGCCCCGGGTTGGCCAACATAACGGACGGGATAGGAGGATTCAGATTAGATGGTATAGAATAGACTGCCTGCCTGCTCGACGAGATAACCTATCCGACGTGTCATACATAATTGGTTGAAGAATAACCTGGACAATATATATGCGGAGGAAGATTGGTTCCAGTGATACGTCGTGGAGTGTTGCCAGGGTAGTTAGAGTCAGTTTAAACTGTGAACTATGACGCGCTCTCCATCCTTCGGTTGATCACTCGTTGAACAGGTACAGACGGAAATACATTCCAATCTGTGGTATTTATAGAGGAACCTACTTAGGGTTGGTCAAATGGGGAGCTATTGGGTGATAAACATATCACAGGTACAGTTTTAACCAGCTCTGCTTCACCCTGGCAACACTCCCTCGACACGACACTAATTATTATTTTTATTTTTAGCGCCGCGTCTTACTACCCGTTCGGTTTATACGCCTTAAGTATTAATTACGCTAATGGATTAGGAATTGGGAAGGTTGAATTAGAGGAAGTGAACCCACATTTGCGTGGAGGGAGAGTGGAAAACCATTCAGGAAAAATCACCCCCCGTTCACCCGACTGAGATTCAAACCTTGATCTCCCCGTCCTCAGCAGTAGGGCTCAACACGACTAGCGCGTTAGCCAACTACGCCACCGAGGCGGGTGACACTAATTATTAAAACCGTTCACTGTAGTTGTCTGTGTCCCTGGCTCTTGACACGGGAGGGCCGGGATCGTTCTTCGCCGGGTGACCAGGCTGTGGATTTTTATTCATATCAGTGATAAGTTGGCCAATTTCACCCACAGAGAGGGGCTAATGAAGGCCAATCTAGTCCAACTTTAAATCTATATTTATATTATGTTCCCTTTTAAGTACACTACTCTGATATATCTTTTGTTTGAAATGTTACCCTTTTCAGTGGCCGAATAGTCTAAGCCATCACTCTTATCAATAGACTAGACAGCCGAGGATGGGGAGATTGGGGTTAGAATCCCAGTCGGGTCTACTTTTGGGTGGTTTTACCTACATGGTTTCCCACGCTCCTTCCATGCTATATTAGCTAAAATATACTTCCTTTCTTATTTCTACTCCATTAGAGTAATTATCGTATGAGCTATATAACCTGAACAGATGGTAAGAGTCGGTAATAAAAAAACGCGTATTGCCTAGACAGGTAGAAAAACGTGGATAATTGGTCTTTGTCCTCCACGCCTTACTATCCTTCCGGACTATCCGCATATCACACAGTCGGGATAGGGAAGAGTGAGGCGGTGTTATTAGAGAAAGTCGACCCTTATTTGTGTGACGGGAGAATGATAAATCATTTTTGAAAGATCGCCTTATTCCAACCGGCTACCATTGGAGCCCCAATCCCACCATAACTATTTTCTCACGCACCCACCAGTGTGGTTGAGATGATGATAAACTAATTTGTATATTATTCTTGGCCATGATCAATATATTATAGATTTATCTGATTACCAAACCCTTCCTTCACCTCTGACAAGACATCTTGTGAATTTGGGGAATGCCAGGCCTCCACCGTGGTTCGGATTCCACGTTAAACTGTAGGTCCTTCATTTCATCTCACAATCACCCTATCATTACACATTAGCGTAAGTGCGTATAACCCGAACGGGTAGTAAGACGCGGTGCTAATAATAATAAATTATAAATATATATATATTTGAGACGTTATGCTTCAGGCGATGAATGATTATCCGTACTGGCTCTTCATGCATCCACACTTAAGTGATAGGGATGAGGTTATGGAAATGTATAGGAAACATAGCCGCAAGAGAGTATGGGAGAACCAACTAGGAATTTAAAAAAAACTGTTAGCACACATGATTGAGAACTCGAACCTCAACCTTTCTTTCACCAGCAAACCAGACCAGCGCCTTGGCCTGCGTAGTCATAATTTCGGTTGGATGCAATTTAAATATCCTACGAATGGCAAAGTGAAAGAAAGTAGACTAGTCACCACTCGGACGTAGGGGGAATGCTCGACTTATTTAACGTTTCCACCCCCCCCCCCC
>CABEEJ010002188.1:67084-90673 GCA_901482245.1 Timema douglasi
CCCCCCCCCCCCCCTTTTGGGAACATCTCACCCTCCAACCCCAAGAGATCAAGCCGGGAGGAAGGGGGTAGGGGTAGCTATATCCCATCGAATAGTCCCCACACTGCCCCGTCATGGCGCCAAGCATCGCGGACCCAAATAAAAGAACATCCTCCAGTTACCTTTTAAACCCTGCACTAACTTGTGCATCATGACATATAAAGCGTGCGTGCTACTAGCACATTTGGACAATTTCCAGGTAAGGATTGGACCTAGCTATACGGCACTGAGTGAATTAATCTTTTCGGTAAGGGCCAGAGTTGCCTTTTCACTTTCTCGCCAGTGCTAGGAGAAATGAAGTATTGTGATAGAAAAAAAAAAATCTAATTCCGGATTTTGATGGATGTCGGTTTTTCATGATCCCCTGAACCCGAAAAAGTGGTTTCATCTTTGTGTCTCAGCCTAGAGCTAATACTAATGTACCGATCGGACTAAAACGTGGTATCTAGAATTTTCATAAGGTACCCCAGATATATTTTTTTAAATTACATATCAAAACCTAAAATTAAAGATAGTTTACTTAGGGGCCAAAAGCGGGGGGGAAAAAGATTTTCTCAGAATCTGCTCTAACGATTTTGTTTAAAGTTCGTATTTAAGGACTTTAATTATACAAACAAAATGGCATATCTAACTTTTCTGTAAACATTAATTTATGTAATAATAATAATAATATTTAGCACCGCGTCTTGCTACCCGTTCGGGTTATACGCTTTAAGTACTAATTACGCTAATCGATTAGGAATTGGGAAGGTTTAATTAGAGGAAGTGAACCCGCATTTGCGTGGAGGGAGAGTGGAAAACCATTTAAGAAAGGAAAAAAAACCGTTCACACGAGCGAGATACGAACCTCGATCTCCCCGTCCTCAGCAGTCGATCTCAACACGACAAGTGCGTTAGCCAACTACGCCACCGAGGTAGGTTAATTTATGTAGTAAGCCTCAGAACTAAAAACATAGAACTCAAGGCATATATATCAGGGGTGGATTTTTAATGCAAAACGCTAAAATCATTTTAATAATAATTTAAGGCATGCATACATATACATACATATATATTTTGATTAGTTTGTTTTTTGTTTATAGTGTTTCAACTTAAAGTACTTATCTTATTTCCAAAATTGTTTTAGCGTTTTTACATTTAAGATCCACAACTTTATAATATACAGTTATTCTGCTTATAAAGAAGAGAAGCAACCTTCATGTTTATTTTTCTTTTAATATAATTTAATTTACGGGACTATTCTTTCAGACGTTATGTGTGTGTATGGGCTTCTTTAAAACTTCGAAACTTTTGATAAATACTCGCCCCCAGCTTGGTAAACACATAGGTCCCCACGGTAACATTTTATCTTTTATAATATTTTGTATCTCGCTCTGAACCATAGTTCTGGGGGAAGAGCTACCCAAAACTTTTAAAATGGGTATGTAAATGTCGATCATACTTGGCGCTCAAAATTTAATCTTTTTTTCCCCCCACGTGCAACGTCGTTTTACTGGCTCGTTCAGGATATCGATATATTTACACTAATGGAATAGGAATAAAGAAAGTTGATTTTGGCGGGGGTGGAGGGGGGTACTATGAAACACTGCATTGTAAATTAACTAGAAGAAGAATAAATTATTTTTTAAAGAAAGGTATATTTATTTTTAGCACGGCATTTTATTTATTACTTGTATAGTATACTAGCTGCGCTGAAGAATTAGGGTTGAGTAAGGGTGAATTTAGGGGAAGTGAGCTCGTATATGGTGTTAATGGAGAGTGAGAAACCATTTAGGGAAAACCACCTTCAGTACACCTGACCATGATTTGAACTCCGATCTCCCAGTCATCGGAGGTCTAGTTTATTGGTGAAGTGATGCCTTAAACTACGCGGCAGCACCGAAGCAGGTTTTTAAATAAATTAAAATATTTGTTTAGGTCTAAAAGATAATAATTTAAACACACTTTTGATGGATGTACATGAAACTTGCTGCACGTAATTTTGCGTTCTAAAATAAATATCATAACATCATTTTTGTTTCAAAATCCCCTATATACTATGATAACTCAATATTTTTAAATACTAATTCCATATTTGAAGCTTAATTTACGTATTAAAATGGAACGAAGATAGATTTTAATTAAATCTACAAATGCTGATTTACATCTGCAACGGACCTTTAACTATAAAACTATATAAAACTGATAAATGAATTAAATATTTAGTGGTACCTGAGAAGCATGTTCAATTATTTAACAAATTAATCCATTATAATGAACTCTTATAAAAACTTGGTACACACTGGTATTTAAAAAAATAGATCTCGTCTAATATATATGAGATTATGTGGATCTCTATCGGAAATTAAGGGCCTAGTCCACTGAATAAGAATGTAAAAAACCTTAACAAATTCATCACATAATATATGTGTTGTCCACCACACCCGAGCAATCCACACACATACACACACACACCAGGGTCCGTATATTGATGATATAACATATTTTTGTTTTGGTACATCACAGACAATCTTCGTGCGTATATAAACTCTTGTTTGTGATTTCCTGGTTGTAGAAATGTACATTTTATATGTCTTTTTTGGTAATTATTTGTCATTCTGGAATTTTAGGTCATATTTTCTTGGTTTGCTTAATTTTTGAGTCATTTTATTTTGAATAAGTAGACTCTTAGACACTAGCTATATTTTATAAATTCAAAAATACTCCAATTTTTTTTCCATCACATAGATGTCTGAATGAGAAGATAGTGTAGGTAAAGAACTTTGTATCCTCTTTGCCCGTATGTTTATAAAATATACATTACTGGTGAGACTGCGACTAAGCTGAAGAGGGTTGCGTTGAGAGGGGGTAGCTATTACTTCTGAAGCATACATTTGTAAATAAATATTATATTTAGTAGAATTAAAGAAATTAGTTGTTAAAGGCTTTTCATCAAATGGTTATTTTTTAGTTTCCCTTTTGTAAAATGAGTGTTTGGTTCACTCTTCTGCATTCATTACGACCTTTTTTTTTCATACTTAGGTCATCAAAGTCTAGACCCAGGTAATTATACTAATAAATATGATGAAGGTAGGATTTTGAATAAATGTACCCCCTCTATCACCCCATTTGCATTGAGAGTGCGAAACCATCTAGTAAAAAAAAATATATATATATATACATCCACACCCTAACATCCACGTCATCGGGAAACCAATCGAGAAAAGGTTGACGCGATTAGCCCCCGCGCACGCCGATGCGGGTTACGTAATTTTACGAGGATGAAGTTTGCTCTTCCATCTCAGACCCGGGAGGTCAAGACTTTACTTAGATCAAATCCCGTCCGTGTGTGTGATTGGTACATTTCCCACCTTCCCTAAATGGGGATGCTGACCAATTTTATAAAAAAATATTCGTCTTAAGGAGGTGTTCTTAATCGTAAGAAGCCCGTCATTTAAAATTTGAAGCTCATGTTGCCACAACAACGGGTAAAAATACTAATATTTAAATTTACAATCCCAGTCGTTTAGTTAATAATGTAAGGATAAATAATAGAAGGTATTCCATACGAAAGTATTATTGTAAGCTTTTGACAACTTTTTAGATGAACTTTATATTCTATCTTCGTGTTCTTCTTTCTTCTATATTAATGAAATGAAGAGTTTGTTTATTACAAGCGTTCGCAATATTTACCACACGCAGAAGTCTGAAATTAAAAAATAAGTATACCCTGGGCCAAAAAATGTACACCTAAAGGCAAGAATTTTAAAGTGCTGACGTGAATCTTTAAATTAATTAAAACCCGTAAAATGAAGATATAACCCAGGGATTTCCAATCTAACTGGCGGCTCACCATGCCTTTTTTTTTTTTGCTACCCACGAAGTTTCTTGGGAAAGTAGTAATATAGTAAAATTGATTGATTTATTTTTATCCTAAAAACGGAAAGTTTTGACTTGCATATGAAAAATTCATGAAACTTCCAACTGTTGTCCATGTTTAATTTCTTCCTTACATCTGCTATATTATATTAACGCGTCAAAGATGGTATATTTTAGTCGAGAAATTCGTTTAGTATGTGATTAATTATTATTCACAATTAAATAACTGTTCTCGTTTTTTGCATAGCTTGAACAAAATTAGCCGACTAGACTCATGAATTCACTTGTGACCCTAGGGCACTTTGAATTTGGAAGCCCCTGATATATAGTCTATTCTATTAACACCGCGAGATAGATTCAGTTATACATTTCATACAGTCGTTTAATTTGGATTATGGTAGGGCTTGTACATGAAAATGTGCACCTGGAAGGAGAAATTTTACAATCTTGATTATATTTATAATATATCTGTCCATTTTATCCTATATACCCATTTTACCCCGCTGTCCCTTTTTAAATTGTTTACCATTTTAAACCTTTCTAACCTCTTTACCGTTTTTACTCTTTTAATCATATTAACCTATTTTACCATTTTTAAACTTTTTACCTTTTTAAAAAAATTAATTAGATTATATTTATTTTTAACTCTTTTTTACCCTAAGATAATCCGGGTGATTAATCTAAAAAAAGTTTTAAGAACTCAAAACAGAGGAAAATTACCAAAATGATTTAAAAGGATAAAAAATTAATCTAATTAAAAAGGGCAAGAAGACCGAAAGGACTAAAAGTTCAAATACATCGATTAGGACAAAATGTCAAAAGTTTCAAAAAATGCACAGTAGAACAAAAATGGCAAAAAGGGTGGTAATGGTAAAAAAAAGAACAACAAGTAAGCCTAGTAAAAATAAAAAGTGGTTAGAGGTTAAAAGGGCTTAAAGAAATAAAAAGGGTAAAAATACTAAAAAGGTGTAAAAGGAGTGAAAACGGTAAAAGGGTTAATGGAGTAGAAAAAATTGTAAGTGGGGTTGAAAGGGTAGAAAGGAAAATTTTACATTTTTAAGATATCTCGTTATTTTTGATGGTTTTATTATATTTTCGAGTGATCCTCATTAATTCGAATGTTGTTTTATTTCGCGGTCTCATTTCAAATTTTTTATTTTTTTTTTACTTTCTCTCGTCTCGTCAACAGATCTTGAATATATGTCAAGGGTGTCCTGGAATGTTGTCAAAACTTTTTAAATAAATAGAAAAAGTCTCGACCAAATTCCAGGACACCTTTGACAGATATTCAAGATTTGTTGATATCAGCATGTGCAGAAAACTAAACTCTATGTTGCTACTGGAGAAATATACAATTTATTTTAGCAAAAAAACAACATATATATATATATATATATACTGTAAAATTACTCGTGCTCTCTTCTGCCGCAACTTAACACATACTTCTTTTTTTTTTCTATTCAAGGTATTTAACGTGCACATGGTGAACCGACTGATTATATCAGCACACGACTTATAAACTAATTTGAAATCTAGAAGAGATACAACACCCAGCACCCGGCCATTAATCCATCAATAAGAAAGGGGAAACCCACATTCACTAACAATAAATTGCTCTGCCATGCCAGGAATCTAACCTGGGACCCTTAACTCAGTAGGCAGACACCTTAACGACTAAGCTAAGTTGTCTGATCTCCTACTTGTTAAATTTAGTCATTAATAACGATGGTGCTAAACGTAAAAAAAAAATTAAATAACACGATTATATGATACATCATATGTGATGCAAATTGTAAATAGTAGCACACATCAATAATCCGAGCATTAAATTCGTTGTGTGAATGGAATATTTGGAGGGCGGAAGAGTGCTGGCAAATTGTGAGTGATTAGATATACAGGCCATATAGCCTGGCTAATTGTTTCAAAACGGACAATCATAAATACCTTGCAGACGACAGGACGCTATTTGATGGAAACATTATTTTGATATTTTTTTTTTTGTTCATGCCAATTTATTACTCATGCAAAAATGAAAATGCAATCATGTCAGTAATGATTTATTTGTTTGGCTTCTAAAAAGAGGGGGAAAAATGCTTGTAAATGGATATGATGACTTTGAAAAATTTTCAATATGCCAAAGTAAAAATTAAAAAAAAAAAGTTTACAGTCAAAACTTGAGAATCATTTCTTTTAGCAAAAATATTTAAACAAGTTCGGTTCAACCCAATCTCACAATGATTATATTTTTACATAAATAATTTTTCAATCTATCTATACCGTTAACACGTTTATCGGTTTCTAATTATTCTAGAAAGTGTCTAAATTGAAAAATTAACATACATTAAATAAGTATTCCCTTCTATACTAATACCCACTATCAAATGTAATAATTGGTAGCCAATTTCAGTGGCTTCGTGTAAGACCGGCCCGCTGATGACGGGGAGATCGGAATATGAATCCCGGTTGGGTATCTGAGGGTCGGTTTTTCAAACGGTTTCCCACTCTCATTCCATGAAAGTGCGGGTAGATTACCTCTAAAATATTTCCTTCCTCGTCCATACCCTATTAGAATAATTAATTATGCGTAAAACCTGAACAGGTAGTGAGACGCGGTGGTGAAAAAAAATAAAAAATTGCTAGACAATATTAAATTTATTAAACCTAAGATAATTTTGGTTCATTTCTAGGTAAAACTAGACTACATTATTAATCCATCTTAAAATTTTATCAAATACTATTTAAACATTTTATATACCTACCTATTTTATTTTCTGTCTATTATCTTGTTACCATACCAGTATAGTAAGTGTAAGGGTTCGGCCAGACAAAAGCGTGCGAGCGAGTGCGTGGCCAGACTGGCGAGCGAGCGCGTGATTAGCAGATAGCTCTCAATATTTGTTGACGAGGAGGCAAAGGTTCGAATCTTGGTTCAATGAACTGAGGGTGGTTTTTGACAAGTGATTTGTTGTCACGGTTTTCTCACCCTCACTCCACGCTAATGGGGATTCTTATTTGTGAAGGCTTACTTTTATTATATTATTGGAAGTATTTTAACATATAACTTTTACTTATTTAAATATATGGTTTATGATCTTAAAAATTAAATTAGGCCTTTAGTAGCAAGTGGGGTGACCTGGCGGTCTAGGGGTAAGGTGTCAGACTTCTATGCTGGCGGCCGGGGTTCAATCCTCGGTACCGGCATAGATTTATATGATTACCAAACCCTTCCTTCACCTCTGACAAGACATCTTGTGAATGTGGGGAATGCCAGGCCTCCACCGTGGTTCGGATTCCACGTTAAACTGTAGGTCCTCCATTTCATCTCACAATCACCCTATCATTACACATTAGCGTAAGTGCGCATAACCCGAACGGGTAGTAAGACGCGGTGCTAATAGTAATAATAATAGTAGCAAGTGTGCTAAGCCTATCGATAATTATAAAAAAGTCAAATCACGTTTCTTGTTTCTTTCCATTCCTCTCTCCTTCGTACTTTTTGTATTTTTTAAGGTCCTGGCGACCCTTCATGTGCTACGGGGTGGGTTTTTTATATATTTTACCCACCCCTAACCTACAGACAGCATTATTCAGCCCGCCAGGGCGTCATTGTATATCTGTGTGAAGTTTGTTATATGTTCAATGTCGATGTGTGTTGTCGAGAGCCCCTCGGGGCTGGTGTCAACTGTTTGTTCCTATATGTTTCTCGTGTTTTACTCATGTCTATATTTATATGTTTAATTTAAATAAATAAAACCTTACAAACAAACAAAAAAGTCAAATATCATATCAAATTGAGAAGTTTTCCTACCACTCAATGATCCAACATACAATAATATTGCTCAGCGCCTGTAAACTAGACTGTACCGGCTCGAGCGCGCGTGCTCGCTCCAATGTGACCACCTCTCATTACAACCAATGTGTTCTATTTAATTTTTTAGTCGATCGCTCCAGTCTGGCCACCTCTCACTACAACCAATATGTTCTATTTAATTTTTTAATCGCTCGCTCCAGTCTGGCCACCTCTCACTACAACCAATGTGTTCTATTTAATTTTTTAGTCGATCGCTCCAGTCTGGCCACCTCTCACTACAACCAATGTGTTCTATTTAATTTTTTAATCGCTCGCTCCAGTCTGGCCACCTCTCACTACAACCAATGTGTTCTATTTAATTTTTTAGTCGATCGCTCCAGTCTGGCCACCTCTCACTACAACCAATGTGTTCTATTTAATTTTTTAGTCGATCGCTCGCCCAGTCTGGCCGTAGCCTAACTATAATATTGATTTAAGTTTCTATATTTAAAGAATTTATTATGTCACCATACATTTTTTATGTTGGGATCCTTTGGTGATGAAATTATAGGCGGAAAAAACAAAACAATGTTTACACTAGTATGTCAAATTTGATAATTTTGTATTTAATGACAAAAATCATTCGAGTTGAGTGGAAAAGTGGAAATCATTATATGTGTGTGTGTGTGTGTGTGTGTGTTTGTGTGTGTGTGTGTGTAAATTATTTATTTCTTAATATAATTTGTTTTTAAATACGTTGTCTACTTTTAATAAAAATTTAACGAAAATGATCTATGAATCCACGCTTGAATATTTTCTTTGAAAACACAAACTAGGTTATTCTCAAGATGTTATTCTAGCTAAACCCTATAAAACAGGGGTCCCCTTAACTACGGCACACGAAATGGGTTTGTCCTGCCCGCGAATTGTTTATCTTAAAATAAACATTTACTAAAAACTCGAAAATAATTTTGAAATAAATAATATTCATTGTTGCGAAAACACTACAACAAAGAACATATCAATAAAATTCACATTTCAAAAACCTCCATCAAAAAAATATAGATATTTTCTTATAGCTCAAAAAATATATTTCAAATAAAATAGGTTTAATTTTAGTGACACTACAAATTTATTATCTCAAATGGTAGCGTAAATATGATAAAAATTGGAAATCTCCGTATGTGTAAAGTAGGCTACCCTCAAAGTAATTTTTATGAGAAAACCAGAATTTCTATTTTGTTTATATTGCTAAACAGTTCCTGGATACGAATTTTAGTCAAAATCTTTAGAAATAATTTTGATAAAATAATTCTTTTCCCTTTTCGCCCTTAAATAATGTACCGTTAATTTTAAGGTTATATATCTAATTCCAAAAATTCCTTGGGGGGAGGGGGGGGGACTTGTCAAAACCCTAGATACTAAGTTTTATCTTGAAAGGTAAAATGGTCGCGGCTCTATTCAGACTGCCAGACGAACGGCATCGCAAAAACAACTTTTTCTGTTTCAGGGGTTTATGAAACGCCGATATTTATCCAAATTTTGAGCGCCATATTTTTGCACGATCACAATACTTCTCTCTATGAGGAGTCGAGAGAAAATAAAATTGAATAAAAAAAATTAAATAATAATTTCGATGAAGACTATAGGAATGATGGTGCTCCTGTATGCAGTGCACAAAATAAATAAATACACACACATACATATATACATCCACATATACATTTATATGCACATACATACATCCACATATAAATATACATTTATATTTACATACATAATTACATCCACACACATATACATTTATATGCACATACATACATCCACATATAAATATACATTTATATTTACATACATAATTACATCCACACACACATATACATTTATATACACATACATACATCCACATAAACATTTATATATACATACATACAAACAAACACATTTACATGTATATATACATACATACACATATATACATACAAACATGTATATAAACATGCATACACGCATACACACATACATATATATGCATCCACACATGTATACAAGCATACACGCATACACACATACATACATATATATGCATTCATACATGCTTGCATACATACATACATACATACATACATATATATGCATTCATACATACATACATACATACACATATACATAAATTATATACATTACATACATACATTATATATATATATATTACATACATTATATACATACACATACATACATACATACATCCATAGCATACATATATTCGTTACATGAATACATACATACATACACCACATATATACATACATACATCCATTACATATATATATCGTTACATACATTATATACATACACATATATACACACATAGGCCTACATATATATACATACATACACACATATATAATGTCTTCCATTGTTTCCTAGCATAAAAACCTCATATTCTTACATATTTTATTTTATTAATGCTTGTTGTGTATGTTTATTTATCAAGGCCCTAAGTTATTTGATCTCTATTATTCCTTTGAGAAAATAAACTAACAGATCTTAATATTTAATTATGGTTATAAGATGTGTTTATCTCAATCAAAAATAAAAACAAATTAGATTTATTTTTTATAACACTAATTTTACAGCCATTTTTATAACCGACCTACCATCCTCGGTGGCGTAGTTAGCTAACGCGCTAGTTCATGTTGAACTATACTGTTGAAGATGGGGAGATCGAGGCTCAAATCTAGGTCGGGTGAATTGGGGTGGTTTCTCATTCTCCCTCCACACAAATGCGGGTTCACTTCCTCTAAATTCAACCTTCCCAATTCCTCATCCATTAGCGTAGTAACTATTTAAGCGTATAACCCGAACGGTTAGTAAGACGTGGTGCTAAATAATAATAATAATAATATAACCGACCTCTTTGTATATTGGTCAGAGGCCCTGGCTACTGGCCTAGAGGTCCCATGAACAATTTCCGGTTGGTATCCGTTTAATTCTTTAGAAAAGGGACTAATTCCTGTGGTCACCAGGGCTTAGTTAATTAGGCTTAAGTTAGGTTATGATCTTCATCGGCTTCACCCCGTCATATTCCCTACATTACCCCTTCATATCATCGGGACATGTAAAGAGCCTCCACTAAATGGATGTACGAATAGTACAATCGGGCGTCCCCTGAGCAACGGTGTAGGCCTACGCTAGTACCGAGTACTGACTGCTTTTTCCGCAAACTGAGCTACAAATTGATGTAACTTAGACACGTCATTATTAATATTCCCACTTCCAGATTGTTTGAGTGTTTTTATGCTTAATATTATAGGTTATTTGGGAAATAGATACTTCATATTATTTTTTTAAACTAAATAAACACGCTTTGGTGATCTTAAGGCGACACTCTCGTAAAAAATTGGGCTGCCAATAATGTGGGTGACTGGGGTTTGAATCCCGGTTGAGTGTATTGATACTATTTTTTTTCTTAATTTTTTAAAACTCTCCCTCCACTCAAATGTGTATGCATTTCCTCTGAATTCAACCTTCCTCATCCCAAACGCATTAGCATTATTTGTCATAAGCGTTTAATGAAACGCGGTGATAAAAAAAACCATGATTGATAAAATTGTTAACTTATTTACTTAACAATTATATATTTGAGATCAGTCTTAAATATTAGCTGGAATTTTTATGGAGTGAAGGTTTAGCGCGTGTGATTATTTATTTTATTTGTTTAATTTCCCGCTTTGGTGGCTGCATGGTCTAAGGCGCTACTTTCACAGTAGACTAGACTGCCGATGATGGGGAGATCAAGGTTCAAATCTCGGTTGGGTGTACTGAGGATGGTTTTTCCAAAATGGTTTCCACTCTCCCTCCATGCGAATACGGAAACACTTCCTCTTAATATAACCTTACTAATCCCTTAAAACACTAGCGTAATTAGTACTAACATAGACGTATAACCCGAACGAGTAGTTAGACGCTGTAGCCATTTCACCATGTTGACTGTAAAATAGAGCGGCTATAATATGTCGGCGTACAATGAAAACAATGGCGTATTAGATTTATCTTTCAGCTAGAGAGATGATAGCTATTGTTTGTTATAAAATAATTGGGTGGTGAAACATACAGATTAAGTGAAAATCTTATGTGATCATAGTTATTAGAAGAAATATGTTTAGTACCAATTTTTGTATAATTAGTCTAAATGCAATTTACTTTAAAAGTTTTTAAATTGTTATTCTATTTGAACATTCATTATAATATATAGTATATTATACGCTTCTAAAATAATGTATACGATTTTTACTTTTATCTATGAACTCGTTGTAAAGTAGAAATAACTTACACAAATACAGTATGTATAAATATAGATTATATTTTAATTATCATTTTAGAAGTCGCAGGCATCACAATAATGGACTAAATATGATACTAGTTATGATCATTGTGTTTACCCAATTTTATCTAAAAACGTATTAGTTCAAAAGATGAGGAAGCATAGTATAGAAATAGCTTATCCGTTAACTAGTTGGTCTATAGAATAAAAAAATAGCCTAAATCAAATGTTATTTCCTACCTGGTACGATGAAGATAACCAACAATATCCACATTTTCCAATCGTGCTGCTGACGAAGAAACATGATGACACAGAGTAAAAACAAATGTCTAGGCCTACAATGGGTTTATTTTGAATAAAAGTTCCAAAAAGACACAAAAAATAACTATATATATTCGCAAATGTCAATACTATCGAATTATATACTTCAGTGTTTTTCTCAAATGACTTTTCGCACAACAATTTATTTATTTATTTTCCCTAGAGACGTGACAATAATTCGAAACTTCTCCGTAGTCCCGATCAAATCATCCGCGAACGTTACGTTACCTCTGCTGCCGACGACGAACCCTACTACTAAGTTAGTTCAGGAAGTCACCGCAGGAGAGCAAGTCCTGTCAATGCGCTTTACTGCGCCACTGCTGCCGGCGAGGATTTAACACCAAACTGAAAAAGTTTTAATCGCTGATCGATTTTTAGAGGGAAAACAGAAATCGCATTGTTGGACCTATAAAGTTTGCAATAATGCTATTGACATTAAAGAATTTGTCTTTGTTTTATCAACAACGTGTATCCCTATTTTTTTAATTCATAATCAGTGGGCTGAATGAGACAAGATGACACTAAAAATTCGAAAGGTTACCAAAATATATATGGGTTGTTTCAAAGTATGCCACCCTAGTAAAAGGGTTTAGAAACACCGGTCTGCACCCACGTTACCAGAGACTCCATAAATATGTTCTTAATTTGCTCTATGATATTAGGCAGGGTCAAGTAAAGGGTAAGTGAAAAAAAATATGTATTTAGTAACAAAATAATGTAAAATGCAATTGTCATCTGTGCTAACGCGTAAAATATTATAGTACACGTATAATGAAAACAAAAAAAAATTAAAGCGAATCTCAAAAGTAGCCATAGTAGAATTTTAAAAATGGCGAGAGTATATTAGCTTGGGCGGATTTCTTTGGATGTGCACAGGGCTAACTACATCATAGAGCAATCAATTTCACCAAACCAATATCACAAATAAATGTGGCGGTCTAGGGGTAAGGTGTCAGACTTCTGTGCTGGGGTCCGGGGTTCAATCCTAGGTCCCGGCAAAGATTTATCTGATTGCGAAACCCTTCCTTCAACTCTGACAAGAAGTGTATAAATCACAACTTGTGAATGTGGGGAATGCCAGGCCTCCACCGTGGTTCGGATTCCACATTAAACTGTAGTTCCTCCATTTCTTCTCACAATCACCCTACCATTACACATTAGCGTAAGTGCGTATAACCCGAACGGGTAGTAAGACGCGGTGCTAATAATAATAATATAAAGTAAAGATATTACTACAAATATTCAGTTATTGCCTATTGGATAGTTCTCCCTTTTTACAATCTATTCGTTCGCACATCATTATCATCGGCTGTTTCCGGCCTGTGACCGAGTCAGTAAAAATACCTTCCTCTCCCTCTGTCCTCCCACCATTCACCCCCTCTCACTCGCACACTTGCTGTTATCTGCTCCTCCCATCCCAGTTAAACTGGGAAACATAGGCGGCATTTCACAAAGCGCAATCTTGGTCATGCGCAGTGTTGCCAGCTGTATGATCTGGATACTTTGATATAATTTCACCACCTGTTAAATCCAATTTTAGGTTATTTTCTAAACGTAATATCGTGTGACCCTGCTATAAAGTAACAAATTTTACATCAATTCTTATTTTTTATGAAAATCGGAGAGTTTATCAATATAATTTCAGATAGTAGTATCCTACCGGTAAAAATATAATCCATTTCAAGTCCATGTACTATCGCTAGAGACTATAGAGTTGGCAACAATGGTCATGAGAATAGTTTTGTTCCGCAGTAAGCAATGTGACTATCGTCGCAACCGAGAAGCGTATTTACATTTCCTAACCCAGTACAAAGCACCATGCACTTAAAGCGATATGATTGGCCCTAGATCTTAGCCCTTCAAACAGCGGTCACTCGACAAGCGCAACAAGGGCATAAGTGTTGCGGCACATATAGGCCTACTAAATAGGAGTTTGCTCTCGGCTTCGCTCGCATTGGAGTTAGGTAAATTACTTTTTTTCAAGTGAAACATTAAACTAGCAAATACTCAATTTCAGACACGTACAATGAGGTGAGGATTTATATAGCTTGAGGTGAAAGAGAGAACGCATATAAAATACATCTATGGTCACTCTGAGTATTTAATATCTTGTGTATCTGGATAAAAAAAATATAGCATATACATAATAACTAACCTAACCTAACCTAGTCTAACCTAAGCTAAGATCACTGTATACAATGCATAATATAGGTATATATTATAGTATATTATATAAAATATTACTATAGTATTTTCACTAAGGATATAAATATATTATTATTATTAGCACCGCGTCTTACTACCCGTTCGGGTTATACGCACTATAAATATACACCATATGCATTATGTATATATAGTATTTACTATAATATAATTATATATATATATATATATATATACAATTTAGATTATGCGGTGGCTATACAAATGGTATATATAATAACTATACATACTTTATAATGATATACTATTAACCATTCAAGGCACTGTAACGTGACACAGCGCGGGGGAGGGGAAACGCGGCGTAAGGGCCAATCATATCGCTATTTTTAGTCCTAATGGTTGCTATTCTCATTGAGCACGATATTTCTCTTTTGAGTGCTTAGAATTATTCACTTGTTTTTATGGCTACAACCAAGTTGTCTATCCTGTTTTTAGGACCCAGTTGGGTTATTGTGTTCAATGGGCCAGTTTCATAGTCAAATTTAGTACGCCTCATGTGCGGCGCTACACTAAATACAAGATGACACCTACCTAAACTCTAATGGAATGGGCCGTTCTCGCATAGGAAACTGGCCCATTCCATTCTGGTTTAGGTAGGTGTCAAACATGTACTTAGTGTAGCGCCGTACTTGAGGCGTACTAAATTTGACTATGAAACTGGCGCTAAGTATTGAATTATTCTTGTTGCCACGCTTCGCGTGTGGTATTAGCTTGGGTACGTAAAGGGCGGAACTCCTCTTGTTTCTATATGGGGCCTACGCGGATAATACCTTTTCTCTCTTTGCCTGTTTTTGGCACCTATTGACTGAGTATAAGGGCCAGTTTCATAGTCAAATTTAGTACGCCTCAAGTGCGGTGCTACACTAAATACAAAGATTACACCTACCTAAACTCGAATGGAATGGGCCGTTCTCGCATAGGAAACTGGCCCATTCCATTCTGGTTTAGGTAGGTGTCAGTCATATACTTAATGTAGCGCCGCACTAGGGGCGTACTAAATTTGACTATGAAACTGGCCCTTAGTCTTGTATGGAATATATTAGTATTGGACCCCAGGGAGTGGGTCAGTAAATACATGTACTATTGAATGCTCTGACAGTACCAATAGGTAAAGGACCGGCCATAGTAATATTATGTGTAGACACCTGTACGTTAGAAATTTACCAATGTAATCAAATAACCTTTCTATTGAAATTCATTATACTATGTCTCTTAAAGAATTTTCTTTTGTCCCAATCAAGCAAGCTAGTTTAAATTACAAATGTGTTAACAGTACTATATGTATATAACTTCCAGTTAACGTTTGTTTATAATTATCACACTGTTTTTTTTCTTTTAGAATACACTAACCTTAGCCTGGCGTCAGTCCAGCTGTATTGTAACTGAACATTGCTCTTCAAGCCTACTGCATTTGATCTTGCCCGTGTTGCGACAAGACAGTATTAATCTGGAACTTCTACCTTATGGATTTATCTGATTACCAAACCCTTCCTTCACCTCTGACAAGACTTCTTGTGAATGTGGGGAATGCCAGGCCTCCACCGTGGTTCGGATTCCACGTTAAACTGTAGGTCCTCCATTTCATCTCACAATCACCCTACCATTACACATTAGCGTAAGTGCGTATAACCCGAACGGGTAGTAAGACGNCATTTCATCTCACAATCACCCTACCATTACACATTAGCGTAAGTGTGTATAACCCGAACGGGTAGTAAGACGCGGTGCTAATAATAATAATAATAATAATAATAATAATAATAATAATAATCTACCTTATGTGTTTGTATATCTATTGTAGTCAAACATATTTTTCTGTTATAATAAATCTATTTTTGTTATTCTAATCATTTTATCAATCTGGTTTAAATAATTCCTTTGTACACCCTGAGTAGTTGGTGATAACCCTACAACCGTGATAACAATAATAACATGGAGAGAACGAGGGCTACTGTTCACAGATCTACTCTTAAAACTGTAGTAACGATAATAACTATTAGATAATATTTAATAAATTAGCTTGTAAATATATTATTATTATTATTATTATTAGCATCACGTCTTACTACCCGTTCGGGTTGTACGCACTTACGCTAATGTGTAATGGTAGGGTGATTGTGAGATGAAATGGAGGACCTACAGTTTAACGTGGAATCCGAACCACGGTGGAGGCCTGGCATTCCCCACACTCACAATATGTCTTGTCAGAGGTGAAGGAAGGGTTTGGTAATCAGATAAATCTGTGCCGGGACCGAGGATTGAAACCCGGACCCCCAGCACAGAAGTCTGACACCTTACCCCTAGACCAACAGGTCACCATTGTAAATATATTGACTAATTAAATATAAAATAAATCTTGCTAAAACATGAAATCATAGAAATATTATAAGATTCAATTGAAAAAAGTGCGCATATAGTTATTATAATATTATATATTTATAACTCACATAAGTATGATAGCAAAGCTCCAAAACACAGGTATTTAAGTTGTTGTTTTTAAACACGACGTGTACACATATTTTCAAGCGGATGTATTTTGTTCAATCCATTCAATGTACGATGAAACATTTACATAAATCATAGGGCTATTTCTCGAACCACAGCCCCCAGAAGACCAAGATACGATGCCAATCTCGACTCCACTCGCGTACAATGGACCGCCCGAGTCTCCCTGAAACACACACAAGACATAAGCTACGGATATATCTTACACGAGAAAGACATGTTAGATTTAAACAACTTACATTTACAAAACTATGTTATTATACCTGAATTCGTGCCTCAGTGACTGTTAAATAATCATTGATTCCACCGAATCATTTATTTTGTTCAAAACACTTTACAATGATAATAATTATGTGAAGAATAGACCTCCCTCCGTGTTCTTACCGCTAATATAGTCTTAAGATTTCTCTTTGGTTTTCAAGTTGAAATATCTCCCACAATTTCTCAGAGGATTTTAATTTGATATATTTCCTTGCTGATCAATGTAGACAGGAAACAAATAATTACAATATTCCAAAGAAAATTACATTCTTAGAGAATAACCTTTGTTCAAGAGTCTCAAGATGCTAGCCTCGCAATATGTAAAAAGTATATATATATATACACACACACACTTTTTTTTTTGTTCAAGAGTCTCAAGATGCTAGCCTCGCAATATGTAAAAAGTGTATATATATTCCCCAGGCATTCAATCGATTGCTTAGAATTTATAATTCAAATCACTTGAGATAATCTACTAAACAAAACACCTTTTCAATGGCTACCATATTGAAACGTATAGCCAGATTTAAAATATATGGACATACATCAATTGGTCTAAGAACTAGTTTCATGTTGAGCTAGATTGCTTATGGCGGGAAGATCTAGTTTCAAATCTTATTTGGATGAACTGGGAGTGGTTTTTACTAAATGGTTTTCCACTCTTCCTTTGCGCAAATGTGGGTTCACTTTCTCTAAATTCAACCTTCCCAAGTCCTGACCTATTAGCTTAATTGGTACATATGTGTATAACCCAAACGGCTAGTAAGACGTGGTGTTAAATAGATAAATAAATAAATAGCTTGGTCTAAGTTCAAAGAACGCCCCTTACAAATTGCGTTAAAATTGTCCCATACATTTATCTGTTATCATGGAACAAACGGATGAACAGCTATTTGAGGGGCCACCATATTTAAATGGATAACCATATTGAAAAACCCTGAACACAAGTTGTGTGGCCTAGGTTCAAATAATTTCCAAGCTAAATTGTATTAAAATTAGTCAATGAATTTTACAGTTATCATGGAAAATACATCTGGACAGACAGACAAAATGCCAGATGTTCGAGTTGAAAAAGGACCTCGTTACGGTTGATAATAAAATTACTTACAGTGCAAGCACTCGTATCTTTGTTTGGATCAGAAGCGCAAAGCATGGCAACAGGATCCATCTTCCTGTAGCAATCGTCGGGGTTATCGACGAATAAAATGGTCTTCTGGAGGATATCAGGGATCACTAAATCACTCTGCAACATTTCATTTAGATTTAATAGAATCTAAATAACTTTACATGTACTATCTGTACAAGATTTAGAAATCACAAAATAGTTTATTTAAAAATGATGGCTTAATCTAGGCAGAAAAAAAGCATCTAATTTAAATTGTCCCTTAAAAGTATTTTTTGTTAGTAATTTTTAAAATAGAAATTTCTATATGTATATATAATTACTGTATTGTATTTTAAAATCAATTTAATACCACTTCATTTTATTTGCATGTGTAGCGTCATCAGATGCTATTATATATATATATATATATAAATAGATAGATAGATAGATAGATAGATAGATAGATAGATAGATGAAATGGAGGACCTACAGTTTATCTCACAAATCACCCTACCATTACACAATGGCTTAAGTGCGTATAACCAGAACGAGTAGTAAGATGCAATGCTAATAATAATAATAATTATTATTATTATTATTATTATTAAAGTGTAACCACAGAAAACATTTTATTGGCACGTTCTGTCGAAATTATCCTTTCTATCCTTCCTTCTTACTTTTACTAAATGATAAGCAAGCTTTATCGCGGATACTATGCTTTGAATTAGGAAATAAAAGAGAAATTAGTGTCTATAAATTTCAGAATTTTTGAGTTTTACACAAATGGAATGTTTGAGGAAGGTATTAGGTGTTATTTATAAGTAGATCACGTTCTCAGTACTGATTCAATTTCAATAAAGGGATCAATTAAGTTTATTGCGTAGTAGCACAAAAGTCATGTGTTCTGTCAGCATGTTCTTTGGTGTAGTATGTATGAGGGGCTGGTACAAAATATTATAAGGTAGTAAGTGCAGCGGCGAAGCCATAGAAGCAACCAAAGTACAGCGTCTTACAAAGTGTAGGACTAGCTCGAGATAAGTGACCATGAAGGAAAGAACTCCTACTCGACTGTGCTATGCTGTGTGACAAAATGACATAAGGCATAGTGCAAAAAGTGACTTTTGAACATTTTAGCTAGTCACAATTTTAGTGATTTATTTGAGTAGTTTAATACATTATTTTATTATATTAGTATTACCATTTCCAATATTTGCCAAATGATTCATGCCGTGTGTGTTTCACTTGGTAGAATAATAATACAAATCGATATTTTATATCTAACAGTTAATTATTTTGTGAAAAACTAACACCTATGCTTCCGCTAATAGTATGATATAAAATTAATGAAAAAATTAATATAGACATGTGTCCAGTTTGACCTTGTTTCCAATATATAGTCATGTACTCCAGTAATGTGGCGCTGCTTAACATTGTAGGAAGTGCTCAAAATGACCAACTTTGGCCTGAACGCAAGCTTGCAGTCGTCGTGTCGTAAAATTCTACATGCACTCTTTTAAAAAACCTTGGGTATTTTTCCCAAAAGGGGAATTACCCTAACGGTCACCGGGATTAGGTTAGCTAGCCTTAGGCTATGTTTGAGCGGTTCCACACCCTAATACTCACTATTGCCATCATCTCATCTTATCTCATCGGGATAGGGAAAGAGCTTCCACGGAAAGGATATACGATTAGTACATTCAGGAGTCCCCTGGGCAACGTCACATTAGTACTGGCTAATCAGTATATTATATTGTTTCATGTACGATATTATAATAGAAAGCACTAACTGTTAAGCCCCATCCAACGGAAATGACTGCTGTATTCTCTTTAAACACCTCGCTTGAGTTAGGCAGAACAACAGCTTCAATATTTACACCATCAAATAAGAACTGAGGAGTCACCTGTAATCAAAATCAAAATATATATCAGCTGATTTGTGTTAATTTGCTGCTTAAGGATTATTTCTTTTTTAACCAAGGTTTATTATAATTATTAGTACATCTCTTAAATGCTAACCTATCAAGGGCTACCAATTTAAAATATGATCACCAAAGTACGACAACCTCCACTCTCCCTTGAAAGTTGAGATGGGCAACAAAGTTGACTGTTTTGGGACACCCACTGTTTCTTAAGTTTAAATCAGCAGTATACCAACCTTTTTTCGCTTGCCTGTACCTTGGCAGCACATTTTCATAAAGTGTGCCCTTATTATTAACAAAATGTTTAATTAATGCAGTAGTAGTTATTTCGAATTTATTTGTTGCAACTGAAAATAAATAAGCTAATAATGGGATTAAAAACAATATAATAATAAGGTGAATAAACAGTGCATGTATTTTTACATTCAAAAAGTAAAAGTTACACTAAAAAATAAAACATTTAATTAATTTATTAATAATTATAAGATCCTTTTAAAAAAAATTGAAATCATTTTCTTGACGTCAAACAAATATAAAAGAAAGCCCACACCATCCGTCCATAGCGTTCAGTTAATTTCACGACATTTGACTAATCTTTTGTCTAATATTTATGACCTATAAATCTTTTTCTGCCATTATTCAAACATTTTCGTGTGCCCCCAAAAGTTCTGGCACAAATCCCTGGAGGGGATTCTTACCCCACATTGGGAACTGCTGGTTTAAATCGAAGCCACAAATTAAGTGATTGTATAGTTTGGTATATCTTTAGTGATCGGACAGTCTAAAGGCATCACTCTAGTGTTGGACTGGCCTGTTGATGACGAGGAGATCGGGGCTTGAATCCCAGTTGGGTCTACTGGGGATGGCTTTTTCCTATAAACGGTTTCTCACTGTATTTTCACGAAAATCCTGGTAGACTACCTCTAAAAATTCTTCCTTCCCCATCCATTTTTCCTTTAAAGTAATTATCATGTATGCGTACAGCCTGAACAAATAGTAAGACTTTGTGATAAATATAAATGTATATTTAATTCATTCACTTATCATTTATCTTCATTTGGACTTACTTTCAGTACAGATATATCATTTATAAAATAGTTATTAGGATCATAGTCCTCGTGAGGAATCACAGCGGTAACTTGATGAACACTTCCGTTATTTCTTAGATCAATTGTTCCTGCAACCACACTGAGTTTCGAGACGTCTTCACTGAAAAGATACAAAACAGAAAATCAAAGAAATTATATTTATTATTTTCCAATTAATTTGATTTTTTAAAGTGGGAGTGTAGGAAACGCGAGTTAATGGCAGTATTTTAGCAGTTTTTATATTAAAACACATTTTTGTTCAAAACAAATAACATATTTCTCCAGTACAGTAGGTTGGCAGACGGGTAGGTGGGTAGGCAGGCGAGCAGGCAGGTGGTTAGGTAGGTAGGCGGGAAGCAGGCGGTTAGGTAGGTACTGTAGGTAGGTAGGTACCATAAACACTAACTATTTTATTGTATTATTTGTATCATTTATTTGAATTGCCTACAAAGTCTAACTAATTTTACTTAAACTCTTTGTATGCTTTACTAATGAGAGGGTGACCTGGCGGTCTAGGGGTAAGGTGTCAGACTTCTATGCTGGCGGCCGGGGTTCAATCCCAGGTCCCGGCAAAGATTTATCTGATTACCAAACCCTTCCTTCACCTCTGACAAGACATCTTGTGAATGTGAGGAATGCCAGGCCTCCACCGTGGTTCGGATNTCATAATCACCCTACCATTACACATTAGCGTAAGTGCGTCTAACCCGAATGGGTAGTAAGACGCGGTGCTAATAATAATAATAATAATAATAATGAGAGAAGGTGACCTGGTGGTCTAGGGGTAAGGTGTCAGACTTCTGTGCTGGCGGCCAGGGTTCAATCCTCGGTCCCAGCACAGATTTATCTGATTACCAAACCCCTCCTTCACCTCTGACAAGACATCTTGTGAATGTGGGGCATGCCAGGCCTCCACCGTGGTTCGTATTCCACGTTAAACTGTAGGTCCTCCATTTCATCTCACAATCACCCTACTATTACACATTAGCGTAAGTGCGTATAACCCGAACGGGTAGTAAGACGCGGTGCTAATAATAATAATAAGAAGAATGAGAGAACTATTCTTCACATAAATATACAGAATTAATAAATGATTTTTAATGCAACATATAAAATCTAATTTTAACCAATTCTAAGTTTGTTTCGAATATGACATGAACACATACTATGAATTACCCATGTGTGCTGAGAATTTAATTTAACCCTGCACTGTTGTGATTTTCATTTGGTAGTAGAAAATTCAAGTGCCTACTTTTATTAAAAAGTTAATTTTTATTTAGATATGCACAGCTAAGATAGTTCTTTTTCTAATTCTATCCGCAAAATGTATCATCTATAAGCTACTGGTAACAAATTATATAAACAATATTTATCCAACTAGATACTTACTCCACAACACAGTGAGCGGCGGATATAATCCATTCTGAATTAAATATGGTTGCACCACAGCTGTGCATATTTTCTACTTGAAGTGATACCTAATAACACAAAGAGAACTAGGAAAATCAAGAAATAAAATAATGTTGGTTTTTATTTTTCATGTCTTAGAACTTGATATATTAAACAGCAAAACCAAATTCATTGTTTAATTAAAGCTAAGGCTGCATCTAGATATTATAATCTTCTATATTGAAAAATGACAACTGGTCACGTGAATTGAACCCGGGACACTTGTCTTAGTACGCCAATGGTTTAATCACTGAGCTATCCAGGAATCCTCACGTACTTTGGGTAATTCTTTACTCATATTTTAAAGCAGTCTGTGATGGAAGTGTGGAAATCGTTGACTATAAATGTGTGATTCAATTAAGGTCACGATCTATCAGATCATCGACTTGTAAGTTGGCTTTATGTTGTCAATTGCACAATTATAATTGTATGGGTCCACAAATAATGATGGATTAAATAGCAAAGATAATATTTTGTTAGCTTCGGTTGTAGCCGTATCTTGATATCATATATTGAAAATTGAATTCCCATGTCCATGTGTCATTTTTCAATTAACAGTCTTATAACTTGTTTGGATTATACACATTCACTAATTACACTTTAGCTCATATGATTATGAAAATAATAACACAAAAATTGGTCAAATTATGGGTTATTTCACTGGTGTAGGTGTTTTGATTGTTTTTTTTTTTTTTTTTTTT